>JAWPHD010000554.1:0-112500 GCA_037043455.1 Cyrtodaria siliqua | reverse complement strand
CCATAATGTAAGGTAAGGCAAAATATACCTCCGTTAATTAGGTCTCCCTAGCCTGCTGTTTTAATCGGATTGACTCTAAGGACCGTGACATTGTGTTTCATTAAATCGTTATAGAACATCTTAGTATGCAGTTAGATAAAGCAGTGAGTTGAGATTTGTTAAAGATTAATACAACAGTATGATAATACTACGGAAGCCTATAGCCGCCATTTGGACTAATCTTATGACTTTTTACTTTTTTACTTATGGCTTTTGTCTTACAACTTATGAATTATTAGAAGTTATGACTTATGATTTAGTGTTGCTTTTGAAGAGCACTTGAATTGCGCAAAAATCACACTATTATTGAACTTTGCTTAATAACATCATATGATTTGGTCGAGGATCAATCTACTGTAACTATTATTGTATTGTCGCCGACAATTTTACGTTTGTTTGTTTGTTTGTTTGTATGATGTTATACGTCATTTTCAACACATGTAAGGTTATATATGACGGTTGTTTTTTTTTGTGGTGGAGGCAGACCACCCACTTTTCCTGCGTAGGACCAGTACTGTACACCTCGCGCCATCCGTAAGAATCCGTAAGTCTTCACTAACAAGTCGAGCTCCCAGTGGGATTCGAACCCGCAGAGGTGAGAGGCGAAGGTTTACAACGCAACGTCGTAAACCATTCGGCCACGGAGACGCTGCGTAAATATTTGAAAAGAATATTTTCAACCATGATAAACAATATTCATACATTCCGGCAAATGTAATGAAACTGTTACCACTCAGAACGTACACGGGTATAGGTACAAATTGAATACCGGCGAGTTCAGCATATTTAAAACATGATTAAGGGTTTTACTGTTCAATTACAAAATCATATACTGAGAGCTCTACTGTTCTGAACTAAATTTGTTTTTATAATCGAACGTTTAAAACCTTTCTCATAAATTTTGATATATGAAAATGATACATTTGAACTCCAGCAAGAAGAGAAATAGTCAATTTATGAGTTTCACTTTAAATACGTACATCACTAAATGATGAAATTTTGGGTACGCTCTTATCATACATGAAACTTTTGAGACCAGAGGGACTATCCTGACCATTGTATCTAAAGAAAGTTTGGAGCAAAGCTAATTTCACATTTTCAGTTCATTCGTCACACCGACGAAATCGAGGAGCGAGATCCATTTGCATCAACGAATCAAGGCAGTGTACTTGTCGATGACAGTGGGAGAATTATTGGTGTTAGATACCTCTAGCCACAAGAGCCGTCAATTGCCCCGTGAATGCAAAACCATATGGTTTCAATTTATCTTAGCAGTCCACATACCAAACATAATTTGGTCCGCTCGCGTAGTACCTTCGCCTGGTTAACCAGTGCGCTGTACGAAGTCGCACACCTTCAAGGTCAAATACCTTCATGAACTGCAGCACCAAATCTCGTGGAACATTCAAGCGATGGTCTCTCGCCAACCATCGCCACATAGCTTGGTATCCAATAGATTGAGCCCTGTTTTCTATTTCGGCTGAAATATGATTTATTATTATATCCACATGGTGTACGTTTATGTAGTCGAAGATTGCTGGCTTTTAAAATTCGCTGAAGTTGTCTGAGGCTCAATTTGATACCATCAATAACAAACAAGAACACAACAATTTCTGCGTATGATAATCCACAATAAAAGTAATTTAAGTCTGGCTTTTTCTCCGGAATTGCAAAATTGAATAGCACAATTGCCGAGACTGGCGCTAACCCCAACACTGTTGCAATGTTTGAAATGAGACCCGTTTTGACGACTGAAAAGGAAACGCATTTATTACTTTTTATGTGCCCTTTCTACATAATAAAATGACACAAATTACAATTATAAAACCTTATGATTAGACAAAGCTTTCATTTACTTATTTATGGTGTCTGTTATAAAAAGAACAACACGTTAACTTTCATTATAATTTACTAATAAGACGTTGGTAGGATCTACAGTACTTATCTCGACAACATGGGTAAAATAGGCTTTGTATTTGTTAAATAACAGCGCAACTTCCATATAGATCTGATAACAGGAAAAACATAATCATAGATTATCTTCATGCCATTCTCTGAGTACAAGCAATGACTAAATTATGTTTAAGCTCAAAATCAGTCATTGAAAACATATTTCTGGCCAAATAATACTGTAACCACATCGATGCACTTTAAACCAGCGCTTCTTTATTGATTTATTATAATGATAAAGTATAAAACGTAATAGTTTTAGGAAACTAAATGGGAATTAAATGAACTTAGGTGGCTCTTTGTCTCATCGCACTGTTTTCTGCACACATGTTTCAAATCAATCACGTTAAAATTATAATTCTCTAAGAGCCCGTCCTTTATTTCCCCCTCTGTTAAGTAGATTATTATCTAAGTAACAAGTTCTAAGTTCTAATTCGTAATTTATAAGTCATAAAAAAGTATGATAATGGACCTTTGGAAACGGCCGAGCACGACACATACGAAATATTGCAGTCTCGGTTTGATTGAGACTGTTCATGAGCGGTAGTGAAATATGCTGGCTACCGCTCACGCCCTCTAGCCCCGGGTTGAGCAGAACTCAATATTCATAAAATCAACAGTACACAATTTTAACCATCCCAAAGATGGCATGCATACGGCGGTGGACATGGAGTTTCATGCTTCCCCATGTCGTACGGCGTATGGTCCCAGTATCTAATAAAATTAAATGCCCCGAAGAGCGAAATAAAAATAATGGAATTTAGTTGGAAGCAGCGGTTATGAAGCCTGCGTATCACAAGTAACAGCCAAAAGACTAAATTAAAAAGCAGACAACATATCCTACAAGTGGTTAAACAATACCCAGAGCCTTTTATAGGCCGGAGTAGTGGAACTACCGAATCAAAAATTAAGTAAGAAAACAAAAGAAATTGAAAATGTACCACGATAACTAAATATAAGTATCGGGCTCAGCGATCTGCAAAGATCGAATGAATAACAGTACTGATTGCAAGCGCGGGGAGACTTTTTACTGCCGCCACACTGCACAAGCAACGCCACTGTGCTATAAAAAAAAGTATGATAATGGTTCTTTGGAAACGCCCGAGCACGACACATACGAAATATTGCAGTCAAAAGTCAAAAGTCATACGTCCAAATGACGGCTATATGCTTCCGTAGGATACTCGCAGAGTTAGTGATTGGAAATCTATTTTATATAATTACTGTTTTGTATTCAGACGGCTCAAAGAATTATATATACAAAAATACATGATCCGAGACCTTCTAAAATATAAACGGATTATTCTGTTTTTGTTTTGTTAACGCTAGAAAATGTGAGGGCTAGACATCCATTAGAATGCAAGCCTGAAGCTTATAATATCAAGTTTAACCTTGAATTTATTGTGAAAATTTATTCCGAGCTTTGCTGTGTCGTACAGGGGTTAACGAAACTGACAGTACAATACAGCTGACGATCGTGTTAACAGTACCCCGAATACCTTTCTGTAGTATCCAGTATATGGGTACCTTTCTTTAGTATCCGGCTACACCGGATACTTTTCTGTATTATCCAATATCTCGGGTAGCGTTCTGTATTACCCAGTACCCCTGGTATATTTCTGTATTATCCAGTATATCGGTACTTTTCTGTATTATCCGGCTACCGCGGATACTTTTCTGTATTATCCAGTACCTCGGGTACCGTTATGTATTACCCAATAACCCGGGTATATTTCTGAATTATCTAGTGTCTCGTGTACTTTATGTAGTTTCCAGTTATCTCGTCCGGTACTTTTCTGTATTGCCCTGTACCTCGGGTAAATTTCTGTATTATGTAGTATCTCGGATACCTTTCTGTAGTATTAAGTTACCCCGGGTATTTTTCAGTTTTCGAGTATCTCGGGTACCTTCTGTGTTATCCATTATCCTGAGTTCATTTCTATATTATCCAGTAACCCGAGTACCTCTCTGTATCATCCTGTAAACCGTGTACCTTTCTGTATTATCCAGTTCCAAGGTTCCCTTTTGTATTATAAATTACCCCTGTTTTCTTTCTGTTATATCCAGTAACCCGGGTAAATTTCTGAATTATTCAGTACCCCATCTACATGTTTGTATTATCCAGTACCTCAAGTATCTTTCCGTAGTATCCAGTGCCCCTTATAATTTTCTGTATTTTCCAATATCCGGGGAACCTTTCAGTAGTATCCGTCCTGTATTATTCAGTAGTCCGAATACCTTCCTGTATTATTCAGAAACACGAGTAACTTCCTGTATTTTTCAGTAACCCGAGTACCTTCCTGTAATTTTATTTACGCTGTGATTCATTGATGTTTATACTTTTTTCAGCCCGAAAACGATTTTACCTGACAATATGCTTTCGTATTGTTTACGTGGGAAAATTACAGGATATAAATACAGACTAGATGACAGTACCTATTAATAATGCTTAATTTTAACACGTTTTAAGGCTAAGTAAGACTTTTCCTTTCGGAAAAAATAGTAAAACAGCACATAACACAGCAAAATAGCACAGCAAAAAGTATTGCTTCAAAGTTTCATAATTGACATCTAGTATGTATCTGAGGTTGAAAAAGTTAACATCTAAATAACGTTACAGTACTGAAATGGCTCAATTTTTATAAAAGAAACTTCAACATTTATGAATTTCTTGTTACAATGTGTACTATGATTAAAACGTCTCCAACATCACAGTTGTGTCCTTTCTCTAATTGCAACTCTTTTTTTTTATAAAAACAACGTGGGATTTCTTTGGAATATTATGTGGAATTAAGTCTGCAGTATATACAAATCAGGACTGTCTATATTCGTCGTCTGTATTCGTCGTCTGTTTTGAATTTCAACTCTTTTTTTTTAAATCAATATCAATATCAAATATTATGGAATTATTTCATCATCTGAAAGAATCATTGTGTTTTTCTTATTTTTTTTTACTCATTTATATGCATAAATTACGCAGATACGCAGCTTATCTAGAGTTCTGGATACCACAGACACATTACATGAATGGCTCTATAGTAATAAAGAATAAAGGCATTTGACGTCACAAACACGAACAATAGGGCTACCGCATTGGAACGGTCAGCGGCAAAAAGCCGCTGTGGATTTAAACCAGGCTCTAAGGTGCACCAAACCTCACTTTTACCCTACTGTCATCCCAATAAAACGGGACAGTGTAAATAAAGAAATCCCCACCATGAACTATTCCCTAACGAACACAGCAGCATTAATAGGCAAAATAAATAAAACATACGATTCTCGTGTATATATACGTCCTTTCGTCTTTAGGAAGACATCATTATAGGGTCCACAGCCTGTCAGGTCATCGCACATTTTAAGAGGAAAGCATAGTGGCAAACTATAAATGGGTCCACCACCAAGCATGCAGTGCGTTGCGAAATGATAGGGTCATATCCTCTTTTGATAAACCTTTTAACAAGTTTAACAAAGACAGTTTGAAAGTGATCATGACCAAGGATCTTACCAAGTTTGTAAATCACATCACCATAGAAATCAGGTTGTGATAGTCCTTGTCGCAGAAGAGTTTTTCAATTACTTTCATATTTGGAAAGAAGATCAGGGTTACGATAATAACATTTTGAAAAGGTTTTACGAAGTTTATGGTAACAGTAGCCCTGATGGAGTAGCTAAATTTGATCTAATTTTGGCCATGTTGGCCATTTTGGATGACTGGAGGCCGCGAAAAACATAAATATGAGGTGGACTATCCTAAAGATCATTGTAATGAAGTTTCATCAAAATCAATCATTAATATTAATTATAAGAATAGTAATAAGCAAATTGTACGTGCATTTTATTCAATTTTGATGTCAAGCGGTTTCAAAAAAAAATGTCATTTTGACCCTTTTCCTATAAAACTCTAGGTAAACTTTGTGTCGTCATGGCGGCCATTTTGATAATTCGGCGATAACTGAAAACACAAACTTGATAGAGGCCAACGCAGGGAACATGTTTATGGTATTTCACAATAACAGAATAAGTGGTTTCGGAGGAGATGTCGTTTGAAAATTCCTTAAATTTGATCTAGTTTTAGCCATGGCGGCCATCTTGGATGACTGGCGGCCATGAAAAAAAACAAATTTGAGAGGGGTCTTCCCAAGTAACATTGTGATGAAGTTTCATCATAATCCTTCAAGCGGTTTCAGAGGAGATGTCAATTTCATGAAATTGATAACAGACGGACGAACAGACAGACAGACAGATGGACGACGAACGAAAAGCGATCCCATAAGCTCGCCTGGCCTTTGGCCAGTAGAGCTAAAAATTGCTCTGTTTACAGAACACAGTGATAAAAGTTGCACAGTTCGTACCCATAGGGATACCAACACTTTGTCTATAAACGGTAGTTCCATACCTGACGAAAATATTATCTTATAAAAATAAAAGTGATTCACAAACTTCATGGCTAATCCACATAGTGTACTTGTTCAAACAGCCGTTAGTAAAAAACGCTTTAATATTGTTAAAGGCCAAATATATAGTGTTTCTCTATCAACATATTTTGGATGAGGGCAATAAGTTCTTTGATAAGGTTGTGTGGTAAAGTTGTATATAGTGTAGAAAAATCATAAGTACTTATAGATCAAGCTTGACGTTTATTGCACATTTTATCAAGAACGTCACCTGAATTTTTAAAAGACCAAAATAAATTAATCCCAGAGTTTTCATAAGCTTCAGCACAATATTGGTTAACGTGATCTTTAACGGCAGTAAGACAATATGTTAAAGGTTTGGAAATATTTGTAGTGGTGCAAGAACTAGAATTAGAAATAAAACGAGTTGTGTATGGTTGTTTGTGTAATTGGAATCCAGTACATCGTTGGAAGTCTGTTTTGCCTTTCGTCTAAATCTTACATTGAGTGATATGCGTCGAAACAACATTATTTATGTAGATTGCACTGGAGTATACGAATTAGTACTCCCGAGTTCCTGAGATAACATATTGACATAATGGAGGCGTCCAACAATAATTATATTATTAGCTGCTTTATCAGTAGGAACAAAAACAGACGTATTATGAAATTCCTGGATTCCCGATTTAAAATTACAAAATAAAAACCTAGGTTTAAAGGGAAGTAGGGAGGAGTTAGCCGTATAGAAGTTAATACATACGGGTATCTCTATGATGTTAAAAATAGTATTTTTCAGGTAGGAAGGAGTTAGGGTCAGTATGTTCTCTACGACAACATTTAATACTAAACTCCTCAATGGATTGGGCGATCTGACCACGACATGCATTAAAATCAATCACAGAAGGCAATCTAAACTTCGGATCTTTAGAAAACAAATGCTGAATACGTTTATCTATTATATTAAAATTGCCAGTAATGACATGACCGGCCGGAGCATAACAACATTAAGATGTTCTACACTCAAATTCATTAAGGGTGTTATTTACTATATCAAGGTCTGACACTATTTTGTTGTAGTTGAAAATCATATTTCTCTAAAAAAATGTACTTATATCAAATTATAGGATTTTCGGAAATTTTAAAATATTTAGGAATATATTAAACGATTATCTCGAAAAATATCTGACGTGATCCGACTCCTTCTCAATATGGGATCGGAGAACATTCTGCGTATAGATTTGAATTATGGAATCTGTGTTATACAAAGGATCTGTTCGAATGAAAATTGTGTCTGCTTCCTCGTCAATCAGCTTAAAGCTGTACAGTCCCTATTTTAACTGGTAATAACTCATGAATATGAATGAGTCACGTGTGAAGTAGTTTCAAATCGACGAACACCCCAAAAGTCGGTATATAAGGAGAAATCGATACGTAAAATTTCACATTTTTATTTAGCCTCCGTACAGGTAACATCGATAAATATACGGCTCCAGAATATATGTGATAAAAAAATAGTTGCCCGAAACGTTATTTGAACCACAGCTTTGCACTTGTAAGATTTGAAAGATGTACGCTGAACCTCTAGACCACTGCTCTTTATTGGTATTTTGTAGCATTTTTAACACTAAATAGGCATTACGTAATAACAATAGCGCGCACACAACTCATCAAGCGCTAAACAACACGTCGAGATATGGTTGATTAGAGGCGAAGTATTAGTTTCATATTGATAAGATACAGTATTACACCAGGCAATGTTAATTTACACGTGCGACAATATGGACTGCATATTTATTGACTTTAGTTGCGTTCAAATATGTTAAGTTATTTTGCCTCATAATATATGGTAGTTAGTATACTATTTTCTCGAGTAGCGGTGTAGTTCAGTGGATAGAGCACAGGACTTGAAATCAGAAGGTCGTGTGTTCGAGCCCCGAAAGAAGCTAACTTTTTTTTTCTGTAAAAATTACTGTTACCTGTGTATAGGTACGATGTGCACTGGTCGAAGTATATACGGTAAATGATTTCCTACGCTATATTTGCTCGCTTAAATACCCGATTTCGACATGAGCTGGTGAACATGAAGTTACAAATAAAGACACGCCTACAAAGAAGAAATCGATTGATATAGGGACTCTGTAGCTTTAAGTGAAGAAATGGATAGAGAGGTGAGACAAGAAAGCATTGAGTGCTTTCCAGACTGTTTAAAAATAGTACAAGTTATTCAAGAAATTAAAATGGGATTGTACAGCAATCGTTCAAACACTAATTGGATACGAGCAATCAAAACACTTTATTGCACTTCAGAGACAAAGAACACTGCACAACAGACAGGTTTCCCTGAAACATAATATACCACAGGGATATTAAAACTAAAATGCCACACATTAATCAACAGAAATCAACTGAAACAATATTTCTTAATGATGAACATTTGGACAATAACAGTAGTATGTGGACTTCTCAAGGAGTTTGTGAAACACTTATTTCCCCTTTAAATAATACTTCTGTCAATCGTATGGCACTACCGTTTACAGACAAATTGTTGATATCCTTATGTGTTCGAACTGATCATTCCTTGTCGCAGCTTTGTTTTTGTATTGCTATGAAAGAGATTTCACGTTAAGTCGTTCTTCTTTACTCAGATAGATGACATCGAGGACATCTCGGTACATGGACGATAATTAACGCTTTCTTTTACTATGGTAACTACATTCTTAACGTCAACTCAAGAAGGCTAATATTTCTGATAGTGTCGCATCTTTTCTCGATTAAAATCTCTTTATTTCAAACGGAGGAATAGTAAGCATAATGTATGACAAGAGATATGATTTCAACGTTGACATTGTTAATCATCTCCACCTCTTATTGGTTAAATGTTTCACAACTTATTCTTTTTTCTAGCGCTTGTAATGGAGTTGAGAACTGTTATATTCGTAATGTTTGTGTAACTTACAAGCTACTCCGTCAGGGCTACCGTTGCTGCAAACTTCGAAAAACATTTGCAAAATTGTATTATCTACTAGGATCTACTTTTAAAATTTAAAAGAAATTTAAGAACGCTTTTGCGACAAGAACTATAACAACTTCACTTCTATAGTGACATGATTAACAAACTTCGTGAGATCCTTGGTCATAATTACTTTCATGTATTTTTATAGAACTTGTTATAAAGTTGATATAACGGGGTTAATACTTGAACATTTTACACCGCATTGCATGACTAGTAGTTGACCCATTGTAAATTCGCCATTATGTTTTGCTCTTTGATTGTACGATGACCCGACATATTGTGGAACATATCTATCTAAATCCTGAAAAGAAAGGTAGCGTTAAATGTTTGTCCTCGATATAATCTTGTCGTTCCCTCAACGCTTTATTTTCTTGTTACTTCTGATTTTTTGTTGTTTTGTTTTTGCTATTAATATATACATGTTCATCTGCGTGTTATATTACCTATTAATGTTGCCTTGTTAATATTGCCTGGCAGGGGTTTCGTTATATACACTGTCCCGTTTTACTGGGATGAAAATATGGTAAAAGTGAGGTTGGATGCATCATAGGTCCTGGTTTAAATACCCAAAGACCGTTTTGTTGCCACAGAACAGGCCAAGTCAGTACCCCTTTCTACAGACCTTTTTATCTTTGTGGAATCACATAGTACGCCCTTTTTTCTCTAATAAGTGTTTTGTGTTAATTGCTTGTTTTTGTTAACTGTGCGCTCTTAATACTACTGTTCGTGTTCGACTCGTATACCTTCTTTTGTACTATGTACAAAAATCATAAAAGTACATTTCAAAATGAATTAAGAAGGAAGGGATTAAAAACATCTGTAGCGAAACAGGCTATATCAACATTAAAATACTTTACAAATAAAATGATCCAACATTGCTAAAAATTAAATATTTAAAGTTGTTATTCAATAAAGTGTTCTATTCACTAATTCACTATTAAATATGAAAAAGCTAATAACGGTTATATTTTTGTTTAGGAATGTGAGTCATTTGTAACAGTAGTATTCTCACAAAAACATGTGAAAACGGTGCATTCTGGAATCAAAACACCTAGAGATGTATTGACTATTAAACTAATGAGACTTGACAGGTCTATCCTGGAATTATAAGTTACTTGAAGGCCTATAGAAACATAGAAGGGTGTTCCACGGTGTCGCCTGCAGTGAGCTTGGTTAGGTTGCAGGATACAATTTATGAAATGGGGCATAAGTCTGGACAAAAGAAAGTCAGAGTTATTGGACATGTGCAACAAAATATTCTTTGGGTTCAGATGAAGGTGTGTGTGAAGATTCATGAACAAAGGTCAAATACTTTTAAGTTATGACCTAGGTTAGGTTGCAGCCTAAAGTGTGAAGCACGGAGGATGATGATGACGTACAACATACGACGACGGACAAAGTGATCTCTAAGTGTCCATTTCCTACAGTTTCATCTTATGTTTTTTTTTTAAGATTTTGTTCATAGCTAGAACGATATATCCTAAGCATATTTCAGCTCTAAAATATTAGGTCACCAGCTTGGTTTCTGAGATATCTTAAAATAACTATATGTTCCATATTCCGTTTTTGGAAAATGTCCTATACCTTCAGTACAGCCATCCTAATTCAGCCAAAACACAAAAAATTGAGTTCAAGCTCAATTTACATTATCCTATATATATATATATTCGTCCGAAGGTTGTCTGTCCTTGGTAGTTCACAACTATTTCCCCCTATATATATATATTACTCATCTTCGTTGAGATTCCAACACTCGGTGTATCTGTTTTAATCGGAACCTCGGCAGAGCCTGGGTTCGATAAAAATAGTTAAACCTCGTGTTGGAATTCCCTATTTTGACAGGAACCCAAAAATTATTGACTAGAAAAACAAATGGTGCATACTTTACAGCTGCTCTCAACAACCATCCTAGCTCTACTCGTCTTTATTCTCGTCTGTTATGACGTCGACATAAATACTCTGCAGGGAGACAGATTAACAAAAGCGTCCAGCTTACTTTTGAATCCCTTTCCTAATTGTGTATTACGAAAGACATGCATATTTAATATATACGTTTTGTGAATAAAATATTTTTTTCAACAATTGTAATCAACAGCACCAGAAATCCACAGGAAATTAAATACGGAAAGACCTTACAGTTCCAATATAATTACCGACTGATTGTTGTTATACAAAACGATATTGATTGTGTTTCAATCGTATTATATTTTGGTTTGGACAGTGAAACCCATTTTTGGCAAATGAACTTCTTTACACTATTAGATGACAAAAGATTAGAACTCTTATAACATATTAACGTGTTCAATTCTTCATGGATTATTTCCCTTTTAATTGAAACGTAATATTGACTTCATATTGAACGACTTTAAATAAAATAATTAAGCCAATATGGCCGTGTTTACGTTTGCAGCAATACCACCATGTCCATACGTTACCCGTTGGTGTGGTGGAAGAAGCGAAATGTTGTAGTGGAGTAACGTCTCAGTGGGGTGTAAATTTACACCGAACGTAAGAATATGATTATTTGCTTATTCTTATTTATATATTCCAAAAGTCTGGCATATCGAAATATGTGGTCCATACATGTTTGAATACTCGCCTGTACATTGTTTTATTTAAACGTTTGTCGTGTTTTCAAAAATTCGAGGAAATTAAAAAAAAATTCTACCAAACACAAAAAAGTTCACAACATATTGTTACTTCCACCACATTAATGGGTAACGTATAGGCATTGTGAATACATGTTCAATAAACTTAAATACGTACAGACTCAATAAAACCGAGCCTGCCACTTGTCCATTTTCTTTGTGTTTTTTGCTTCCATGGGATCTCTTTTCAATAGGTATTATCATACTTTTTTCCAGCTCTTACCTGGTTGACTGTACTAAGGACAAACGCTATTGTGCATGTCTATAGATACATACAATGGAATTCCTCGGAAGAAACAAATACGTCAAGAGCAATAAATAGATGGTATTGAGTCTGTTCACAAAAAGTAAAATGAAGCGCAAGACATTAAAGTATCATATTACTAAATAATGATATATATAACAACAACTAGCGGAGTCGATATTTTCCAGACCTAACTATTTCATTATTTACATCATATTCGTAAATACATGATCATGTTCGAATGTTACTTGTATAGTCAAATAATGCTGCCTAGTTTGTAATAGGACACAGTCCTGGCGGAGATGTATGCATGTATTTAAGAGTATCCGACCGTCCGCTGTCCCTCAGTCCGTGCGTTACCATATCTCCTCCTTAACCACTGACCGGAATTCATCTAAACTTAGTGGATGACTTCCCCACATGATAACAGCGAACATGAGCAACATTGATTTGGCTCCGCACCCATGTGCGCTTAGTGACGGCTGGAATGGGCTCAAATATCAAATACACTAAAGATTTAAATTACACCGTCATTTTACCTTATTTTTTATATAACTTGGTATATATGTCTATGAAAGATAAACATCAAACGATTTTATTATTTCAAACTCTGCGGGGCCGGGCTGTAATTTGGTGTTATTTTCCTTTTCGTAATTATGTCTCGAATGGAATGTTATAGATAGCTGTACTTGCCCTAGATGACCTCAGTTTTCTTCGTTATCCTACGATAGGAATTTAAATTTTAACATTGAATATTTAGTAAATTATTGGTGCGATGTAACCAACAAATAAAAAGAACTAAGAGTGCCGAACTTGAAATACCAACTTGATATTGATATTTGCTTTAGGATTGCATCGAAGCCGCTTTGTTGTCTTAATAACAATTTGTTGTGCAGTATTTTGTCAGTCAATTACAACCTTGTCATGTATTATTTGTAATTTGTAATGCTTGTAGGTACGTTTTATTATCTTATTACTTCCTTGTCTTGTTTGTTAGAGAATATAACCTGGCGGGGATATCTTTTTTACACTGTCCTGTTTATTGGGATGACAATAAGGTAGGTTCGGCCTTTTTTGCCACTGACCGTTCCAAGGCGGTAGCCCTATTGCCAACCATTGTGTGTTTGTGATGTCTTTTATTGCATTTTATTCATCTTTATATAAAGTTGTTATGCTTGTGTATCGTGTCATTTGAGGAGAATAATGTATTTTCGTCGATATTGGGAAGAACCACGTAGATAATTATGATGTGTTAGCTACGCATCATTTTATATACTGATCGTTAAATAAAACCTCTTATGTTGAAACAGATCTAGCACGTTTTGAAAAATAATCGAAAAACAAAACAACTAAAAATGAACTATATTATCCACCAACTGACAGACGTGGTTTAATTTGGTATGTCGTTTTAATTTATTTATTTGGAATTTAAAACAATTGACAATAATTGCCTTTTCATATCCATTGACAAGGTCAAGAAACATTAATGTTCGGCCTACGTCAATACCTTTGTGTCTTTTTACAGATGTACGTGGCTACTTCGGTTTGAATTGCATGTCATCATAGTTCATTTGTTATCACGAAATGCTGGTTTGCTAGCGCATATTTAAGCAAAACTAATTTATGCACGGCAACCAACAGAGAAGTTTAATAAGGACATTTAGCTGTGGCGGTACAAGGAGACCAATTTTGAATAATAACAATATCTAGAATTTACTATGTATGTGTTAACTGAATGAAACATATAATAAACAATATTAAATTTAAATTAGTATAGGCGCTTATATTGAATGTTAGTGTTATCGTACGATACCACTGACCTGTTGATGCCAATCTGTGTCATTAAAGCTCAATATAATGAACTCATTTTACAGCCACCTAAATAATTTAAAGAAGTGGTATATTACTTAAACAGTGAAGACAATTGTCAAGGCCTTTAGGATGCATGCTTCGTATTCAGATACTGCTAAATGCTTCGTTTGATATGTCGAACTATCTACCACGCTAAACACTATACTGAGTAGGGAAACGCCAAAGCTTCTGACCTATACTGAAAGGAAAAACAAACGCATAATAAAAAAGTTGGCTATACTTCACTATTATATATATCTAATTCCATGTAATAGTCCAGATATATCTCAACTTGTTTTGTACAAAAAGGGGCTACAACAAATTAGAGAAAGGACAACTCTGCCATATAGTAGACCTTTTAATCAAAGTATACTTTTTTACACGAAATTCATAAATTTTGAAACATTCAAGCCAATTCAGTAGTGTGTTTAATGTCAAGAGATTGCAACGTTTAACATGTTTAAAGCCTGAGTTTGTTTCCTGCTTGAGCCAAATGCTCATTCTGTCGAAAATGAGACTTTAACGGAATAACCATTGGTGTGGCCGGTGCTGTACAAACCTTCTGTCCTAAAGGACAGGCCTAATATCGCCATGTAAAATTCGATTAGCAGTAACATATTAAACATACAATATACAGCGGAAATACCCATTATTCTATTCGTTTTCATTTTAGTATATTACAGGTTTGTTTCCAACTTTTCTGTAAACTGTTTTCCCATATTATAGTAGTCTTTATAGTTGTTCTCAGATACATCCCTACGCTGTGTGCCATCGCAATTTAAATACTGAAAAAGTTATCCATGGAAAGCAACAAATATAAACAAGAAAGAAAGTAGCAATCTCGGTTTTATTGAGTGTGTTCAGGAGAGGTAATATAAGGTGCAAATAATGTGGAAATAATTAGATGACACTATTGGCTTCAATTTTGTCTATATCGAACTAAGACCAAAGCTGGGTCTTACCAGTTAGGTGTGACATTATTCCTTGATAATTGGTTCGATAAAAGCATTATGCTTATGGAAGCGATGTACATAATATTATCTCAGTAATATGCATGCGTAATCTTTACAATACACGTTTGGAACATCCGCGTTAAAAAAATAATATGTGAAGTACATGCCTGTTTTATCACTTTATAGAAGTAAATGAAATACAAAATGAACATACAACTTTTGATCTTTCATGTTTATACTTACGCCGACTTGTTTATATATATTCGGTTCATAAACTTATATAACAACTATACAGAATTAACTAAATTCGTTATCCATGAATGAGTTTATTATGTTTGTTTTTTATAAAATCTCGCATTTTCTAACTTCGAGCCATTATACATGTCATATGTAATAGCGTTTAACCGTAGTATGTATACCATCTGACTACTATATATACATGATATGTATATGTCTAGTAATACAGATACACATGAGGACCGAATCACTGTGTTTGTGTTCAGTAAAACATTTAATCCCAGTTATTTGCATGGTATAATCATACGATATCATACGATACGTCCAAACACCTTAAATAGTTACACTTATTTTAAATCTTACTTGCAGCCGAGTAACGTAGCGGACGTCATAAAAAGAACAACTCGACGGCATGATTTCTCTTACAAATTGCCGCCGTATACAAGGTAAATTGACAACATTAAAATGAAACGTTCACGTCGTATATGTGTTAGTTATGTGATAAATATAATCTTACATTCGTTACTGTGTATTATCGACTTTAATAAACTCGTTGGATAATAACATGAATAAGATAGGATACTCAGCAGAGCCTGGTAACCCATCATTTTATCAAACTCGTTTATTTAAATCAATAATACACAGTCTTTCATGTTAAATCCTCTATGTTGATCTAAGATTCAACTCTCTAAAATAATCAGCCACACAACAATGTATTTTTTTAACAAAAAAAATTGCATATTATCATGATTATCAAGAAAGTTTACTAAGCAAGAGAAACCACGACTTATTATAAATTAACATTATTTAGACAATACATTTATTGCCATTATAAACTAATTTTCTGTTGTCATACAGAGATTAACAGGTATGTTGTTTATATATCGCTTTTTAACAGTGTTTATAAGCAGACGTACACACAAAATGATTGATTCCGATATATATATGTGTGCTCATATAAATTCAACAGTTTTAAAAAGGTAATCATAATACAACCTTGGTTTTAAATTGCCTTTTACGTGCTTATTGCATTATATTGAACCAAATTTTATTTTCTGTTCCTGTGCAATTTATTATTAAAATCCTACACGATGTAATAACTTACAATATTTGATATCGTATCGATGTCTCTAATAATCAGAGGACAAACATAGGTGTGATTATATCCACAAATGCCATATACTGAAATAAAACACATGGCAAATTACAATACAGCAGTTGCAGCCTTAAGTCACGATCCATCACTATACACATGTTACATAAATGTCGTTGTTGTTCTGTCGGCCAATATTTTAACAACAAACGAATTGGATATATATTTACTGTTTATTATGACACATGATACCCTTTCCTGCAGCATATAACACAGTGTACGCTATAATATACATCATTCAATTTATTTACAGTACTAAGGACTACGACATCTGTAACAGTATTTACTCCAGTTCAATATTTGTTAGCATGATGTGTTTGTTTACCGCGCATATATATATGTAACTCAATGCACGGCTTTCAAGGTTTGGGTAGCCGAAACGCAAAACAAACTTCCAACTATACTGAAAAGAAAAAGAAAAAAACGCGACACGGGAATTTCCGCTATATATTGTATGTACAATATGCTGTTGTTAATCGAATTGTACATGGCTACGTAAAATCTTTCCTTTCGGAAAAAAGACTAAAACAACACGTAACACAGCAAGTAGTATTCCGGCAAAGTTTCCTTATTGGCAGAGTACGCGTTTGGCTCAAGCTTGTGAGCAAACGTAGGATGGTAGTACTGAACTGGCTCAATTTTACAAAAAGGAACTTTAACATTGATGAATTTCTTGTTCAACGTATACTGTGATTAACACGTCTGCAACATCACAGTTGTGTCCGTTCTCTAACTGCAACTTTTCTTTTTACGAAACATCTTGCGATTTCCTTGGAATATTATATCGAATGAAGTGTGCAGTATATATAATATCTGGAGTAAATTTCCGTGTCGCGTTTCTTTTTCCTTTCTAAATTACACAAACAACTGTATAAAGCCTGCTTTATTTCTATTATTGTTCCCGCGCCAATAACGAACATCTACAACTTAATGTCTTTCGGCTTTTTAAGATCACGCTAAAAGAAATGTTGCTAAAGTGTATGACAATTCTGGTCCATTAAACATTCATGATGTTCTTGAAAAAATGTACAATACATTCCAAAGGTAGATATAAAAGTCTAACTGTAGAATTCAACTTCAATCAAGGGCTACAGTCAACCAAATATACGCTTGACCACAAACAACAATTACAATAATAAAGACTAGGAGGAGAGGTATGTAACAGCGTTAACATAAAAGGTTTGACAATATGGCTATCGCCTTTGGAACGGTTAGTATCAAAAAGACCGCTGGGAGTTTAAACCAACTTATAGGTGCACCAAACCTCGTTCTTATCCTATTGCCACCCCAATTAAACGTGACAGTGTTAGTAAAGAAATCCCACCAGACTATATACTCTAACAAACTCGGCGGCAGTAGTAGGCCAAATGAGTATAACACAAAGATGCGTATGTATACATGAATATATATTTCATACCGCTGCTATTAGACCTGTACAAATATGACTTCAGACTAAATTCTGAGCGCGAGAAAATGTTGGGGGCTGATCTCAAAGTTGCATAACAACCTTGGTTTTAGTAGGCTCACAGGGGTTTGTGTAGAAAAAAAACCAATAAAAAATTAAATTAAAAATACATATTATTTATATTTCTGTTGATTTATATTTTTGTCAATATGTATATATAAATATATACGTCATATGCATCCCCTTTCAGACTATTATTTCTTACTATAGTCTTCGATACAACCACCCATACTCGGCTGGAGTTTTAAAGGGGCTTGCCTGAATAATTGATTACTAAAAACGTTTTGAGAGCAGGGTACACATCAGATGCATATCCTAGATTATAGTTTGAGTATTTGTGTGTGGGAGAGGGCGGAGGCGGGGGTAGCAGAGAATCCTTCGAAATAACATGTTTTTCTACATGACGTTTAGTGAATTCTGTTGTATTTTTCCAGAATAATTTATGTTAAATCCAGTGATGACTAACACTAGAAATGGCGCGCGCATAGGCTATACTTGTGGGATTTTAGAGGGTGGGGTGCTGGGTCCGCCTTATCCCTGAATCCGCCTATTAGTAAGTACATGATCAATACACTTTTGTCACCTATGTCTTACCCTAAAATTGCCGCCGTAGCCGGGATAGTGAAGACGCTGCGTCTAAAACGGTATCGCCTCTCACTACTGCGGGTGCGAATCTCACTGGGATCTCGAATTGTAAAGTGAGAAAGTGTCAATTCAGAATGTGTTTTTTTGTGGTATGGAAAAACTATTGTTATTCTTTTTTTAAATCACGGCATTCTGTTAGTTTTTTTTATTTATTTTTTTAACTTTTTACACATTTGAATAGTGCAAATAAATTGCTTTACATATTCCTAACTGTTGATTATTTTGCACCAATAAATGTATCTAAATCTATGGTAGTACTGAAAACTCAAATTGTATTACCTTTTATTTGAATATCTGACTTATAATACAAAAACCCTGTGGGGTTTTGAAAAACTAAAAGATCGTGCAGCGCGTGTGCTTATCGCCTCGAATGCTCACTAGAACAAATTTATCAGTTAGCCTTAATATCGAAATGGATGAGGCCGCCACTATTGAAGGTTAGTTTTTTTCTTTTACAATGTATGTAACATGTATTAAAGAATTGTTTTGCTTTTTTTTTCGGCGTTTATGCGGTTTTAAACGTCGGTAGCAAATGGCGTAATCCATAAATCGCGTTAGTGCTTTATGGTAAATTTGCCATTGATTACCGGCGTTTAAAACCGCATAAAGGCCGAAAAAAAACACGCTTCGTTGATTTTTTCCATTTAATACCGGCAAAACCGAATAAACAGCGAAAATAAAGCGAATTAATTGTTGTATTTACATTATTTTCCCGTCACTATAATAGTATCAGGAACAATTCTAATGATAACAAAAAGGAAAAGATAAATCACTACTGTCAGTGTCTTTTCATGCCGTGGAATATCAATTTTCTGTTGAGACACGCCGGATGCACGCGCAGTATCTGCGTGCAGTATGTACAGTTCGTTCACCTCCTTGAAGCGGAATAGCCACTTTCTATGCGTGCGCAGCCGAGCGTAAATAGTCCCACCTACTTGAAAAATGAAGTATATTCGAAATTAAGCGCTATATTGTTTCAAAGGAAAGTATCAAGAAAATGCAAAATATATTGAGTTAATTAAATCAGTTTGCAAAGATGGTATGAAGCGAATTTGATTGATTAGGTGAGGCTTAGTAAAGGAAGCATGGCGAATAGCTTGTCGTTTGTAAAAATGATATATTACTCTCCAAACCATCTCATCATATCATGTATGCCAACTAGTTTAATAAATTCTAAAATAATGATGGTTGGTTGGTTGTTGGTTGAATTGTGGTGTACGTTATTTTTCAGCACATGATTCTAAAACATCGACCGTATTCTCTTTCTTAGTTAATGTGTTATAAATCGATTACTTCATTGATACAATGAGTTACATGCTAATGCTTGTCTTAAAACGATAATTCTAATACATCCGCCCTATATAGCCTAGTTTAAAATATCTCGTTATATTCAACGATATATCACTGTAACGATTGCAACGTTAGGAGAATAAGCAAGGCAATGCGATATATATCACTTTAACGTTTGCAACGTTACGTTAGGAGAGAAAGGAAAGCAATGCCAACGATTTCAGATGTGTGCGTTATTTTCACATTTGACGAGTATTAGAATAGAATTAGAATAGCGTTTACGGTGAATTATCTTGTTATATATCGCGGTTTGTAGTTCAATTGTAATCAATAATTTCACTCGGGCTTCGGGCTCGTGAAATAATTGTTTACAATTGAACTTCAAACCGTGATATAATACACGATAATTCACCGTAAATGATGTTCTATTTCTTAAATATAAAAATAATCGATAAAACCAATACAACTATTATCATGATTATATCTTTATACTTCCCGTTATCATGATTATGTGTTAAATCTTCCCGTTATCATGATTATGTGTTAAATCTTCCCGTTATCATGATTATGTGTTAAATCTTCCCGTTATCATGATTATGTGTTAACTCTTTACAAATACATGTAAAATTAGTGAAACCATAGATGTATACTTCCCGTTATCACGATTATATGTTAAATCTTCCCGTTATCATGATTAAGTGTTAAATCTTCCCGTTATCATGATTATATGTTAAATCTTCCCGTTATCATGATTAAGTGTTAAATCTTCCCGTTATCATGATTATGTTTTAAATCTTCCCGTTAACATGATCATATGTTGAATTTTTCCGTTATCATGAGTATGTGTTAAATCTTCAAATTATCATGATTATGTGTTAAATCTTTACAACTTCATGTAAAATTAGTGAAACCATAAAATGTATACTTCCCGCTATGTATTAAATATATTGAACAGTTTTCTTGTAAACGCATTATTGAAAAAGTAGTTGCCATGGTAAGATTGAATCTTTCCTTGGATAATTTTATAATAATTCACGTGAAGCAAAACTTGCGGTGCTGTTCCACTTAAATCTCTACCGTCGTTCATGCAATACGGTTGTGCAATTAACATTAACTTAATTTAAATCGTATCATCATCGGGATCGTTATCGGTCCAACATGTCTTGGCCGATACATTTTTAAAGGTCTTTTATATTGTTTTTATAGACTATTTTAGAACAAAATTCATATATTCAATAAGTTTTAACATGTTATTTATAAGCCAATTCAATCGTTATTGACAAAACATATTTGTAACACAACATCAATCAAAGCATTCTTGACAGTTTCTAATAGAAATAAAAATGTGTATGGTACAAATCTTAGTTAACAGGATTGTCACGAATGAGACACTTATAGGGCTACCTTCCCTGGTGTTTCTCACGTGTGTAATAATGTTGGCTGAACACTGTCAATATGTGTGCGTGTAATTTAATAGAAAGGCAATGATCCAGCAATCTCAGAGGGAGATGAGATGAAGGATGAAGTTTTCTATTAGGTATGTCTCCAACAGGACAAAATCTCAAGCGTGACACAGGTATAGTAGTTCGAAAGCGCATGCCCTATTCCAGCAAGCTACAAAGGCCGCTAAATTGATAGAAAAAAATGAAACAATATATATTGAGTTGGATGATGACAGGGCAGAAATACAAACACTTGACAAGATGCTAACAGCTGACACTTGACTTTCCAAAAAGAAGAAGTAGTGTAGTATAGATACACTATCAAGTTAAACGTTAAAAATGTGTGTTTGCTACTGTAGAGCTTGTGGTTTGGAATATTGTACAGTTTAAGATAAAATAACGCACGTGTATCAACAATGAGCATATTGGAAACCAATAAATTTAACACTTCAAACCACAAACCCTATATGGCGAATTGGGGTAGTTACACGATCACATTTTAAGGACATCATTTGCCTAATAGACATAGAGCAGTGCACATTGTACCTGTACACAGGTAGTACTATAAACTATATAAATAAAGGTAATTTTCGAAGCTCAAACACATGACCTTCTGATTTACAGTCAGGCCGTTAACTTACTGAGCTAAAGCGATTTCTTGAAAACATCTTGTATTAAGGATCATTTATAACGATGAAAAAGTGCTCCGTATTTGAACGCATCTCAATATATATCAGTATATATAGTCCATCATGGTGAACCTGTAAAAGTGTATATAAATGTTGTACAGGAAATTCAGCATTCAAGGACCACAATCAACCACAAATATGCACAGAAACAAACAACAACTACAAAGATGGATATGACATCCCAAACATAAAAGGGTGACAATAGGGCTACCGCACTGGGACGACCAGTGGCAAAAAACGGCCGCTAGAGGTTTAGGTTCTAGGGTGCAATAACCATCACTCTTACCCCATTGTCATCTCAATAAACAAGACAGTGTAAATAAAGATATCCCCGCCAGGTTATATTCTCTAATTAACAAAGCAGCATTAATAGGCAATATAAATAAAACCAATAAATGAATGAATTCCATATAATCAGTGGGATAAAACGGTAATATTGATGTAAATTTGCATAGAGTAAAACTATATTTTATTAAATAAAACTAAAATTACATCTCAAAAGAAATGTTATTAATTAGTTAATAAAATTAGTTAATAAAATCGTAAGCGTGTGTGCTCTATTAATGTGTAATGCCAATTGCTGTTAAAAGTACTACAACGTCTACAAATGTCGCTGGTGAAGTGTTATTTTTTCAGGAGCAAACAGGAGCGCCTAGTCCCTGGCTCAAAATATTCGGAAGCCGCATATTTATCAATTTTACCTGCTGTACCTAGGCCAGATGAAATGCAATATTTTACTCGTCGATTTCTAGCCTAATCCCGGTTTATAGATGTTCGTAAAAATGAAAGCCTACGACTCATTCATATTCATGAATAGGTATCATTTAAATATAAAGAAGCTATAATTAAGTACATTATCTTCAAATAGCGACGTATGGTCTCCAGTTGTACACATCAGCGGAGTTCATATTTGTGTCAACTAGATCATGGACACAGCCAAAAGCATTTAAATGGAATTTAATAGGGCATCCAGGAAAACTAAATGGGTACTAAAAATTCGTAAAAACTGTAAAGATAGTTAAATCAACACCATTAACACCATTTAATAAAATTAAGTACATTTGCCTAAAATAAGTGCTGTAAACACATCAAGTAACTGACCTCCATTAAGTACATTTGTAAAGAACCAATATTTAATGCACTTGAAATATTATTGTTTACGGAAACACGTTTTGGATTGATTTTATACTGGAAATATAAATAAGCAGTTTAGCAACATGAACATGATGACTATTCTCACGATTGCCGTGTGCCATGAAAGATGTTTTGTTTTAACATGTTTAATGCATAATTAACTATTTATTTATATAATATTAAACATCCAACATATGAAAAATAAATAAATATTATTATACTATAAAAACGTTTCTTGTTTATTACAAAAAATTATATATTATAATGGGCATATTATATACATGTATGTATAGCGTTAGAATGTTAGAACTTGGCTGTCAGTTGTCTTAGATTCAAATTTTGATATTGCTCATTGGAATAGTTGATATCATATAATTTCAGTTGGAACTTTTACATTGAATAATGGATGTCACCTACTGATAGAGTGATGAGATCTATATGAAAAATGACCTATTTAAAACAAAAATCACCTATTCAAATGAATGATAGCCTGAAACGAATGAATCCATAATTGAATTTAAGATATCTATAATTCAATTTAAGAGATATACCGCTGAATTAATCATGTTAATGTTATCTATAATTTACTTCATTCTATGTCCACGAACTGGTCCCCTGGAAATAACTGATATATAGATATCTATAAATCGAAGCGATTATAAGATATCGTATATTGAATTATATATATATCTATAATTAGTTGTAAAGATATCTTCAATTGATTTATTGTTATCTTAAAATCGAATATAAGATATATATATTTCAATTGAATTATAGATATCCATAATTTATTTTGAGATATCTATAAATCGATTTATTTATAGATATCTTATATTCGAATTATCGATATCTTTAATTCAATTATGGATATCTATAAATATTGATTGAATAGTAAAACGGCGCCCCATAGATTGCACCAATTTCAACGTACGATGTAATCAATCAATGCAATAATTGATATCAACGATTCTAAGGTGATATTACGCATTCATTTTAAATCGATGATAACATAAATGATATCACTATTTAAAGAGTGATATTTAACCACTTATTCGTATCGTGATAACAGCAGTTCAAGTGAATCAGAGATATAACTCATCACAATAGGTGATGTCCCTAACTTGGAGAAACTGATATCACTGAATCAAGATTAATAGGTAATATAGTAAATTAAAAGGAGTGATATTACCTTCTTGTTTTGATGATGTCATCGCGCTTTTTACCACATATGACATATTGATAAAATCATTAAAAGTAAAGAGTATCAATTCAAATAAATAATTATCATAAAATGAACTTACATCATGTATACAGAAGAAATGTTTTACTCTATTATCAATTTTCCATATACTTTTAATACGTCCAAGATGATTGCCTCAATTTGAGACTTTTTGAAAAAGTTCAAACATGTCAGAAGATCTCCCGTATTTTCTTATGATATATATTTTGATAATTACCGGATTTTCCATTTAGATCACTTTTAAATTAAACTTGTTTGAGAATAGTACGACTTCCCCCTTAAATCCAAAAGAATAGACTTAAAGCAGGGGCATCCGAGCCCATATCAAACAGTATAGTGTTAAACAGATCCATCGAGGACATGTGCATAGACTTTAAGCAGTTGCATACAAGCAAATATACAGTAGCCTAGGTTTAAGCAGTGACATACATACATTTTATTTCAGCGACCAGTTTTAATTGGTAAACAAAGAGTATGATAATGGACCTTTGGAAACGGCCGAGCACGACACATACGAAATATTGCAGTCTCGGTTTGATTGAGACTGTTCATGAGTGGTAGTGAAATATGCTAGCTACCGCTCACGCCCTCTAGCCCCGGGTTGAGCAGAACTCAATATTCATAAAATCAACAGCACAAAATTTTAACCATCCCGAAGATGGCATGCATATGGCGGTGGACATGGAGTTATCCTTCTTTAACGTATTCCCCATGTCGTACGGCGTATGGTCCCAGTATCTAATAAAATGAAATGCCCCGAAGAGCGAAATAAACATAATGGAATTTAGTTGGGAGCAGCGGTTATGAAGCCTGCGTATAAAAAGCAGACAATATATCCTATGAGTGGTTAAACAATACCCAGAGCCTTATATCGGCCGGAGTAGTGGAACCACCGAATCAAAAATTAAGTAAGAAAACAAAAGAAATTGAAAATGTACCACCGATAACTAACTATAAGTATAGGGCTCAGCGATCTCCAAAGATCGAATGAATAACAGTACTGATTGCAAGCGCGGGGAGACGTTTTACTGCCGCCACACTGCACAAGCAAGTTATGTTTTCCCATCTTTGTTAGAAAAAAATAAATTGTGAATTCGCACAGCATTTTCCTTTAAGAATATATTACTATCCGAAAATAACTTTCTTATTAACGTTGGCGTTATTTTGAAAGAACGCTGTACTACTCTGAACAAATTATTTAGAAAACTGAAAATTACTTCCCAGCCTTGATCAGACAAGATAAAACCATGAAAATAATTTGTGCACATATTTCACTATATGTTGGAAAGTATTCAAAATATATAGCAAAACAATATTTAATGATAGATTATATATCCGAAAATAACTTGTTTGCGTTATTTTGAAAGAATACTGTAATAACCTAAATCGGTTATTTCGAAGAAACCCGAATCAAAGAAAATAACAAACAAATGAATCACTGCCCGGCCTCAGGTCAGACAAGATAAAACAATATTTGGCACCCCTTGCCTGAAACTTGCATCCAAGTGACATTTAATGAATAACTTTTTTTCATACCGAATCCAATGAAAAGTCGTTTTTGGTGCCGAAATGACTTTTCCAGCCAAATGTCAACGTGTACTACTTTCAGTTTTTAGTCATAATTTTAATAAAAAATAACTTCAAAAATATATACTAAAGTTTTCATTTTAAAGAAAACATATTTATGTTTGAAATCCCAAGTTGATTTATTTCAGTCATTATATTTTATCCAATCCATGACTTCACATTGGTAAACATTAGTCTCTGATTTCTTAGACTTTTTTGACTAATCACCATGTTACAGTCAGTTTTTATTTAGTAGTCACGGACCATTTGTCTTATTTTCAAAGTGGGTCTCACAGAGATGCCAGCTGTTTCACATTAACCAATTTTCATTCAGTCAATTTGTTATACATGTAGGTCATTAAAGGGCTGATACCTGGTGAGAATAAAACTGAATAATGATGCCACCATTAGGTATGATTGCCCTAAAGTATGTTAATTTCCATTATGTAATGTAACATGTACCATCTTAAGAGCTAGCGTAAAATATGTCTAAGCATTGCGTATAAGAAGTAATCACGGTAATCAGTAATGGCAAGTTAGTTAGATTTATTACAAAAATAAACAAGGAAATATATATGGTACAGGAACATTTTGGTAGTAAATAGGTTTAAAGATTAGTGAACATGGTGAAAATATGAATGCATATCTAAAGATATGATTATTGCACTTATCATCCTAGACTGGTATCAGTCTATAAATTAGACTATAAATAATAAAATTAGACAAATTTAAAAACAAATAATACTCTGCATACAATTTATTTTATTTCAAGCTCTGTTTCTCCCCATTCTATTAATGTTGAGATAAGACTATACACGTCATAATTGGAGATATTTGCCTCTTTCAGTGCTAAAGAAATTCTATAATGATAGTTAAAAGGTTATAGATAAAATGTTATAATATTAAGGACTGAGTCTATTATCATGCTTATTTTGTAACAGACGCTAGAAACAGTAATAACATAAACATGCTAAACAAACAAGTTACAACACTGGAAGAAGTTGTGGCATTTATGTTTCAACCAACACCAAGGATAAAAAACAGGAGTAAAAAATGGAAAAACAAAAACAACATAATTTTGATTTTGAAAACATATTTGATCATTTGTACTAATAGATTAATATCCAAAAATAACGACAAACTTTATTTTGACAGAACACTTTAATATCATCAACAAGTTGTTTCAAAGAAACTTAATCACGGCCCACCCTTGGTCAGACAAGATAAAATTCAAATAACAATATTCAATTCTGCACATACTTCCGTATGTCTATGTTTGAAAATATTCCAAAAAACATAGCAAAGCACGTTACAAAATGTCGGGAGGAAAGATCATAACACTGGCATTGATTTGAAAATAGATTAATATCCTAAAACAACGTGTTAACGTGATTTCGAGAAAAAACAACAACACTGTAATCAAAACCTAAACAAGTTATTTCAACGAAACTTAACCACTGCCCATGGTGGTCAGACTAGAGGAAATGCAATTAAAATAAATTGTGCATTCGTCACAGCCTCTCCGTATAAAAATATATATTACTGTCGGAAAATAACTTGTTTGCGTTATTTTGAGACACTGTAATAACTTAAAGAAATTATTTCAAACAAAACTAAATCGCTGCCCACCCGCTGGTTATACAAGATAAAACATGTAAAAAATTGAAAAGAAATTTTGCACATATTTCAGTATATGTTTGAAAATATCCAACACATATAGCAAACCACGTTTCGAAATGTCAAAAAACAATCTGGTGTTGATAGAAAACATACTTAATACTAAATTAACATCCGACAATAACGTGTTTGTGTTATTTTGAGACACTGTAATAACTTAAAGAAATTTCAAACAAAACCAAATCGCTGCCCGCGCCCTGGTCAGACAAGATAAAACATGTAAAACAATGAAAAGAAATTGTGCACATAGTTCAGTATATGTTTAAATATATTCAAAACATATAGCAAACCACGTTTCAAAATGTCATAAAACAATCATAACTCTGGTGTTGATAGAAAATATATTTAATACTAAATTAATATCCGACAATAACGTGTTTGTGTTATTTTAAAAGAACACTGTATAACCTAACCACGTTATTTCAACGAAACTTAATCACTGCCCATCGTGGTCAGAAAAGACGAAATAAAATTGAAATATATTGCGCATTCTTCACAGCCTGTTCGTTTAATAATATATTACTATCCGAAAATAACTTCTTTACGCTATTTTGAAAGAATACTGGAATAACCTAAATAAGTTATTTCAAAGAAAACCGAATAAATGTCAACCTCCAGGTCAGAGAAGATATAACAATGAAAACAAATTGTGCATATAATTCAATAATTACAAACTGTAAACATTATTCCGTTTTCCTGCGTTTTCACTGGCTAGTCATTGAATCTTTTGCGTTTTTTTTTTTCGATAACACGTCACATTATTAATCATGTGACCAAGGAACTACTTTTGGTAATTCCCAAACTTGCTCTAAAAATAGCGATCGATGTGTGGTATTTATAGTAATATTATGCGCAGAGTAAATAAGTAATTTTTAACTCAAAACGACGGGGAAAAATGTTTAATAAATGTTTAAATCGGTAAATGAACAAAATAATTAAATTCTATTATTTCTGGTACACTTAAGTCTCTGATTTCTTAGACATTTTTTGACTAATCACCATGTTACAGTCAGTTTTTATTTAGTAGTCACGGACCATTTGTATTATTTTCAAAGTGGGTCTCACAGAGATGCCAGCTGTTTCACATTAACACTGACCACTTTTCATTCAGTCAATTCGTTATACATGTAGGTCATTAAAGGGCTGATACCTGGTGAGAATAAAACTGAATAATGATGCCACCATTAGGTATGATTGTCCTAAAGTATGTTAATTTCCATTATGTAATGTAACATGTACCATCTTAAGAGCTAGCGTAAAATATGTCTAAGCATTGCGTATAAGAAGTTATCACGGTAATCAGTAATGGCAAGTTAGTTAGATTTATTACAAAAATAAACAAGGAAATATATGTGGTGACGGTGAGTCAGTTGACCAAGCACTGCCAAATATCACAACCAACCATTCTGTGGAGGGCGAAATACCACAGCCCTCCCTTGAGCTGTTACCATAGCCTACCCTGGAGCTGTTTCCCATGGCACTGGAGGGTGAACTACAACCGCCCTCCCTGAAGCTAGTTCCCATGGCACAACCAGATATAATCATTGGAAATGATGGTAAAATTCTTCTGTAAAATATTCCTCTATCAAAAACTTACACATTTGTTAGGTTATTTTGTGACATCAACCACAGAGGCAGATGTGATGAAGGATAGTTTCCCATCTGGCATGCCTCGGTCAATGATCGAACCCACACGAGTTATGCAGCTCTAAAGCTTACGGCCTTATCCTCCGAGTTAACGAGGATGCCAGATTTTCCCAAACAAATCGCAAAGAAAACAAATTGTTCAGGATGTTCAGTAGCTCTGTATTTCTTTTATCCAAAGTGTGATTTACTTTTTTGATCGATGTTAATGTACTTTCTCATCACTCGGATTGTGCTCAAGTTATCCAAAGTACGACAAAAAACTACTGAACTGCCTTGTTTGTTTCCGTTAACCAGCATTTTAAACGGTTACGGTGTACCAAGGGATCATTCGGCCTAAATTTGCATATTTATTAAACTAGTGCATCATGATATTTAGTCACTGACTTATTATACCAACTACTACATTTAATTATTCAATAACGTGAAATATGTGAAATTGTGCATTTAATAAACAATTTTAGAAAACAAGTGCATGAAGACCTGGATTATTTCTTTCTCAAACTAAAATATTAGATGATTTTTCTGTTTAAAGAATGTCAAAGCACACACAGAATGAACAGTCGTAAGAATTTTATTTTGAATTTGTCCATAATTCTTTTAAAAAGCAATTAAACTGAAACAAATTTTAATAAAATTTATTTCGGTAACATATTTTTAAAATTCAATACAGATATAAAGGACGATGCCGAACAGCAACAGGCTCCCCGCAGATTTAAGAAGCTGTCTGAGGAGGACCTACACGACTTAGTGTTACACAAGCAAAGTGAAACCACAAAGAGGAACACTAAATGGGGTGTTAATCTGTTTGAAGGTTAATAAAATATACACATATACATGCCAGAAATATTCATTAAATATAACATGGCCATGGTTTTACACAATTTGTGATCTGTAATATGTGATCCGATGTGTTATTTAAGGATTCTTTTTCATTTTTTGCGATGTTATCAAAGTATGACACGACAATGATGGGTCACAAATTGTATAAAACCGCGTAACATCTCAATAAATGAAAAACAATCCTTATAATTACAAACTTATATAGGATATCAATGATAATCTTTGCTGACAGTCGATTTTTATTTTACATGCTCCAGTAAGCTCTGAATTAAATTAATTTCAGTTGAACCGATGAGCCAAATCACACATTTCCAAATAGATCTAGACCTAGATTTATACGTTTCCTAAAAAAAAAGAAGTTTCTATGGGCGTAGCTGCTTTTAGGCACTGCAAACTCCGACCGAAAACCTTTTCCCTGATAGGCTATGCTCTTTTTATCCCCAAAATTGTCTCCCAAAACTCGCCAGAGTGCACCATTTTACCAGCGGAAAAAGGTTTAAAATATCGGTTATTCTTGTTAAGCTTTTTAAAATAAATACTGTACACATAATCAAGCGTTACGATTGTAATAATAAGACAAATTGTTTACCTTTACTGAGTATCTGTTTAAATCCGCTGTTTATGTACGTTCGTTGTGACGTTATGGTTTAAAAAAATAACGTCATGTAACGTTCGTTACGTCGTCGTAAATATTAAAGAAAATCAGGGGCGTAGCCAGGTGGACGGTCGGAATCCGGTACCGTTCTTTTTTTCCCCCTAATATAGTGTTTGGAAGCCCGAGCATATTCTGGATCCCTTTCACCGCTTAAATAAAATGTTGCGCTTCCAGTTTAGTCTTAAGACTGCGCAATTGGATTTATTTTTATTTTGACGTGTTAATGAGAAATAACAGGACACTTTTAAGAAGACTAACCAATCAGAATCCAGAAAATATGCGTATTGTTCGCAGTTTGTAATTATACTTGGAAACATCGCAAAAAAAGAAAAGTTATTGTTCAATAATGTCACAGAAAATGAAAACTGATCCTAAAAATATCCAAACAGTATCATCGAGAGTGGCCATATTTATGAAATATTATGACATGTTATACTTTGATAATGTCGCAAAAAATGATATGTAATCGTTATAATAATTTAACATAAAAAAAATGAAAATTGATCCTTGAACAAATTATGGCGCAATAAAATGACAATTTATAAAAAAATCAAACGGTAAAAACACTAGTAAAATATTTATAATCCATTCTAAGTAAACAATCATATATTGTTCCCATTTTTAAAAAATCAAATGTTAGAAATATTAATGTAAAGTCAAGTGTAACCATGGTCATGTTTTACGCAATTTTGTTGACTGTCCGTGAAATGTTATACTTCCATTGAACTCTCTGTAAAATGTTGGAATGCTTCTATAAAACTGTTCGCGAAATGTTATACTTCAATTGTACTGTCCGTGAAATGTTATACTTCCATAACGTCATAAAAAAGGAATATAATATGTCATTAACACTGCAAAGCCTTTAGTGTTGTTTTTTCGCAAGCATACTGTGCATGTATGCTTATAGTGGATTTATTTTCCAGAGTGGTGCATCGAGAGTGGTCATCCAGTTGTGGATTTGAACAGTGTACCATCCGAAGATTTGGCAGTTTTGCTGCGCGAATTGTATGCGTCTGCAGCCTCAAAGAGCATCGACAGCCGCAAAAAGTCACTTCCGGAAAACCAAGCCAAGGAATACCACCGAAATTCCTTGAAAAACATAAGAGCGGCTTTAAATAGGCATATGAAAGACTTGGGAAGAGACACTGATATTGTTCGCGACAAGTGTTTTCGAAAATCAAACGACCTGTTAAATGCTAAGCTTAAATACATGGTAAAGTCAGGAGCGTCAAGGCCCACTCAGCACAAAAAAAAATCATATGAAATAATGATCTGTGCAAAATTGCAACTTACCTTAATTCGTCCAACGCTGATCCGCAAATTCTCATGTACAATATATGGTTCTGTCTAGCGTTCCATTTTGTCAGTCGAGGTTTAGAATTTCATCATCAGCTCAATGTCCATTCTTTTTGCTTCAATGTTGATGATGAGGGTATTGAGTATGTTTCCATTCAACATGAAACACAACAAAAGAACCTCCAGGGTGGGTTGGGTGATCCAGAAAATCCATCTGACAAGCGTATGTATGCAACAAACGATAATGGTTGTCCGATTAAAGCACTTAAATTGTTTCTTGATCATTGCGACTAGGATGCACCAGCTTTATTTTGCCTCCCAAAGTCAAACACCCTTGCCCAATCATGAAAAAAATATGTGAAAATTCTGGTTGCAGTGTCATGTTCACAGCACATAGTCTCAGAGCAACCGCTATAAGCGCGTTAAGTGATGCTGGTGTTGAGTTACGTCACATAATGTTGATGATTGGCCACAGAAACGAAGCTTCTGTGAGAAGTTACAGCCGTGACTGCACATCCTTCCAAAAGAGGCAAATGTGTACGACTCTGTCGGCTAAATGTCATCAAAATGCCTCAGTCCCAGTGTCTTCAGGTCACCCATCCGTCGGTCAACAAGCAAAGCAATTAAGTTTATGTGACCGACAACAGTCCTTTAGTGGAAGACAGACCACATGCCTTGAACGTCCGCAAATCAATGACTTCGGGCAAATTGAAGCATACCCCACCCACTCTGATGTTCCACCCGGAATTATCAGATTCAGCTAATTTGTCACGCACAAATAATGATTCCAGCATGAAGTCAGTCATGTTGTCGTCAATGATATCCCAATCTCGTGGTTTCCTCGCTGATTCAACCTTTTATTCGTGCAATTTCACGTTTAATGTCGGCCACGAAATGTAAACATTCATTGACTTGACCGTGTTGAGTGGAGGACAAAATTCACAAGAAATAGTCCAGTGTGTGGTGTTAAAAGTTTAGTTGATTTTATGTTGTTCATCTATTGCTTCTCACCACATGTCTTTTGTAGCAATAATCTTACAAATATTTGTTAAAGACTGTCTCAAATAAAACAATAGTGTATACTTTAAACAGCGTAGTGTTACATATTGAAAAGGTGAAATTTGCCCGATTAAAATCGATTGGAAGTTCTCAGTGCGCATTTGTCCACAGGGGCCTGTGGACTGTGTTTATTCCTCGATATATTTGTTGGGGTTTGTAATTATAAGGATTGTTTTTCATTTTTTGCGATGTTATGGAAGTATAACACGCCAATGATGGGTCACACATTTTGTATAAAACCGCTTCGCTACGCTAGGCGGTTTTATACAATTTGTGACCCATCATTGGCGTGTAATACTTCCATAACATCGCAAAAAATGAAAAACAATCCTTAAGTATATGTATAAAAATAAACAAACAAAAAAATCACGTTTCAAAATGTCGGAAAAAATCTTAACTCTGATGTTGATAAGAACAACTTTTTAGTAATAGATTAATATCCGAACAAAACGTGTTGTGTTATTTTAAAAGAACACTGTAATAGCATAAACACGTTGTTGCAACGGAACTTAATCACTGCCCATCGTGACGGCCAGAACAATTGTATTGTGCATTCGTCACAGCCAATTCATTTAAGAATATATTACTATCCGAAAATAACTTGGATTTCGGTTAATACCTAATAATCTGTATTAACCTAAATGAGTTATTTCAAAGAAAACCGAATCACTGTCCATCCCACAGGTCAAACATAAAACAATGAAAATAAATTGTGTACATAGTTCAGTATATGTATGAAAATATTCAAAAATAATAACAAATCACGTTTCAAAATGTTTGGGAAAAATTGTAACTCTGGTGTTGATAAGAAAAGCTATTTAATACTATATTAATATCAGGAAATAATGCGTTCGTGTTATTTTGAAAGAAAACTGCAATAACCTAAACACGTTATTTTAACAAATTTTAATCACTGCCCATCGTGGTAGGAGAAGAATAAATAAAATGCAATTAAAATATACTGTGCATTCATCACAACATGTCCATTTAACAATATATTACTATACGAAAATAACTTGTTTGCGTTATTTTGAAAGAACACTGTAATAACAAAAATGAGTTATTTCAAAGAAAACCGAATAACTGTCCACCCCCAGGTTAAAGAAGATAGAACAATGAAAATAAATTGTGCACATAGTTCAGTATATGTTTAACAATATATATCAAAGAGTATGGGAGTGGACCTTTGGACCCAGTCTAACCAAATTCTATGCCCCGAAGAGCGAAATAATCAAAATGGAATTTAGTTGGGAGCAGCGGTTATGAAGCGTGCGTATCACAAGAAACAGTCAAAAGACTTCCAAAATGTTGGGAAAAAATCATAACTCTGGTGCTGATAAGTAAAAAAATGGTTTTAAGTCCAGGAAGAGTAGCATTTACAGAACACAGTCACTCCAAAAAGTATTACAAAGCAAAGAGGATTCAAAAAGTACATCACAAACACATTTGGTAAAAAAGCTCATCCCAAACATATAAGAGTTGACAACATAGGTACCGCCTTGGAGTAGTCAGTGGCAAAATAGACCACCGGGGAGTTTAAACCGGTTCAAGGGTGCACCAAACCTCACTCTTACCCTGTCATCATCCCTCAACAACAGAACAGTGTAAATAAAAAATAATCCCCGCGAGTTAACCCTGTTCTTTAGAGGAAGCGTAGATAGTTATTATAAGAAAGAACACCGAAATGTTCATGTATATAATAAGAATATTTATGCATGCACATATTTATATTTATATAAGTTAACTATACTAAACAGTTATACAACGAAACAAACACGCGTGTATGAGTACAGATGCCGATAATGATTAACAAAGTGACGATAATCATACACGTTTGTTTGATCGATAAAAAGAACAAGAGTGTTAAAACAAGAATAGTTAATATTGATGGACCCATAATTAATGTTGATGGACCCATCGGACCCTAATTAATAACATGATACAATTCAAATGGAGTGCGTGGTCCAGTGGTAGAGCGCCGAATTCAAGATCGAGAGGTCGTGGATTCGATAGTCGCCACGGCCACGTTATTTATCCATGAGCAGGATAATTAATCCACATTGCTTAGTACTGGTTCTACCCAGGAAGCCATCGAGAGTGATTAATCTAAGTTGCAAGAACTTGTTTCGCAATCGATGTAAAATAAATATGTTTAAACTAATAAAATTCAGTTTGACAAATACAAATATTTTATTCACTCGGTTCATCATGTTCATACATATGCAGGAAAACATGAGGTCATGCAAATAGAATAGTGAATCTAATTTACTGTATTTATTGGAGAGCATAATTATATTCGTTCTTTAAAACTGCCTCTATCATGTATATATATAGTTCGTTTTCACAACACTGTCGAAGAAGTAATTTACAACCATATGATTCTGTCTTTATACACATTTTTCAAATTTTATAATAGCATATACGTATCCATTTTTAAACCGATTCAATATTTGCTGTACAAATTCAAACGCTTATCGAAATTCCATCTTGTTTGTTTAATTCATAAGGTCGGAACATTTATGGTTATTCGGCTTTTTATCAGTTTATAGTATTTCTTTTTCAAAAACGTCTTTCAAACATCTTAAGTGTTTTACATGTTAAACAAGTTAGGAAATAATGGTATTCATATCCTATATTATCATCATGTTAATTACATGAAGTACAAACTATGTTATTATGCAAACTTTTATTCCAGTGACCAGTTATAATTGGTAAGTCACGGTTGCCCATCTTGGTCCGAAAAAAATAATTCTGCATTCGACACGTTCTGTTCCTTTAAGAATATATTACTATCCGAAAATAACTTGATTGCGTTATTTGGAAATAACTCTGTAATAACCTAAACACGTTATTTCAAAGAAAGCTGAATTACTGCACATCCCTGATCAGACAAGATAAAAGCATAAACATCAATTGTGCATATATTTCAGTAACGTTGGGAAATATTAAAAAACTATAGCAAAACACATTTCAAAATATCTGAAAAAAACACATCATAACTCTGGTGTTGATATGAAAACCTATTAATAATAGATAACTATCCGAAATAACTTGTTTGCGTTATTTTGAAAGAACACTGTTATAACCTAAACACGTTATTTTAAAGAAAACTGATTTACTGCCCATCCCTGATCAGACAAGATTAAACCATGAAATTAAATTGTACACATATTTCAACATATGTTGGAAAATATTCAAAAAATATAGCAATACACGTTTCAAAATATATAAAAGACATCGTAACTCTGGTGTTGATATGAAAACCTATTTAACCATAGATTACTATCCGACAATAAATTGTTCCCTTATTTTGAAAGAACACTATAATAACCTAAATACTTATTTCAAAGAACACTGAATCACTGCCCATCCTTGATCAGACAAGATAAAACCATGAAAATACATTTCAGTAAATGTTGGAAAATATTCAACAATGCAGCAAAACACGTTTCAAAATATCTAAAAAAACATCATAACTCTGATGTTGATATGAAAATCTATTTAATAATAGATTACGATTCGAAAATAACTTGCTTGCGTTATTTTGAAAGAAACTGTAATCAACTGAACACGTTATTTCAAAGAAAACTGAATTACTTCCCATCCTTGATCAGACAAGATGACACCATGAAAATAAGTTGTGCACATATTTCAGTAAAGTTGCAAGATATTCAAAAAAATTGCAAAACACGTTTTTAGATACATGAAAAAACATCATAACTCTGACGTTGATATGAAAACCTATTTAATAATAGACTCCTATCCAACAATAATGTGTTGAGTTATTTTGAAAGAACACAGTAGTAACCTAAATACGTTATTTCAAAGAAAACTGAATTACTGCCCATCCCTGATCAGACAAGAAGAAACCATGAAAAGAAATTGTGCACATATTTCAGTATTTGTTGCAAAATATTCAAAACATATAGCACAAAAACGTTTCAAAATATCTGAAAAAAATTCATCATTACGTGGTCCGAGTATTAACTTTCATACCCCTTCCAATCCCTTCTCCAAGAAGCGAAACCGACGTTGGCTCGGGTATGAAATAAAACCTTAATTTCGGCTTAAAACGTTTGCATATTGTAAAACTAAAACATTTAATATGTCATTTTAAACAGGTTATCGCATTTTTTCAATAAAAAATGTATTTAATCGTGTTTTATTTTCGAAATATCCGTTATAAAATCCTGCTAATATATGCTTTACCATCGCTTAATTGGATTAAGGCGGGACCACGTAATGTAACTCTAGTGTTGATAGGAAGATCTATTTAATATTAGATTACTATCCAAAAATAACTCGTTTGCGTTATTTTGAAAGAACACTGTAATAACCTAACCACGTTATTTCAAATAAAAACTGAATTACTGTCCATCTCTGATCAGACAAGATGAAACCACGAAAATACATTGCGCACATATTTCATTATATGTTGGAAAATATTCAAACAGTATTGCAAAACACGTTTCAAAATATCTGAAAAAAAATCATAACTCTGATGTTGATATGAAAACCTATTTAATAACAGATTACTATCCGAAAATAACTTGTTTGTGTCATTTTTAAAGAGACTGTAAGAACCTGAATACGTTATTTCAAAGAAAACTGAATTTCTGCCCATCCCTGATAAGACAAGATGAAACCATGAAAATAAATTGAGCACATATGTGAGTAATGTTGGAAAATATTCAAAAAATATAGTAAAGCACGTTTCAAAATGTATGAAAAAACATCACAACTCTGGTGTTGCTATGAAAACCTATTTAATAATAGATTACTATCCGAAAATAATTTGTTTGAGTTATTTTGAAAGAACACTGTAGTAACCTAAATACGATATTTCAAAGAAAACTGAAGTACTGCCCATCCCTGATCAGACAAGATGAAACCATAAATTTGTGTTAAAATAAATTGTGCACATATTTCAGTATATGTTGGAAAATATTCAAAACATATAGCAAAACACGTTTCAAAATATCTGAAAAAAACACCATAACTCTGGTCTTGATATGAACACCTATTTAATAATAGATTATATCCGAAAATAACTTGTTTGCGTTATTTTGAAAGAACACTGTAATTACAAAAACACATTATTTCGAAGAGAACTGATTTACTGCCCATCCCTGATCACTACAGACAATATGAAACCATGATCATAAATTGTGCACATATTTCACTATAATATTATTTTGGAAAATATCCAAAAAATATAGCAAAACATATCTTGAAAACAGTAGAGGTTCGCTCTACAAAATTGCATATGCACAATATATAAATATTGACTAAGTGCAAGGGCAATAACTCTGCATCATGGAATTGAGTGAGCCACACCAAAGTTATGTATATAAAGTTTCAATATCTTGAAAACTGTGGAAGAAGTTCAATCCACAAGATTGCATATGCCAAATATAGCATTTTTGACTAAGTGCAAAGGCAATAACTATTCATGGAATTGAGCGAGCCACACCTAAATTGTGTCACACACATCTACACTTCATGTTGATTATGTATACAAAGTGTAAAATATCTTGAAAACAGTAGAAGAAATATAAAAAGATCGGACAGGCAAAGTAGCATTCAAGAAGGGCAGTCAACCACAAAACTTAGAAACAAACACGCAAACAGACAAACGAGAAGGCAAAAGTAATAATAAATACAAACTACATCCCAAACACAAAAGGGTTGACAATAGGGCTACCGCCTTGGAACGGTCAATGGCAAAGTAGGCCACTGGGGGTTTAAACCGGTTCTATGGTGCACCAAACCTCACACTTTACCTACTTCAACCCATTAAAACAGGACAGTGTAATTAAAGAAATACCCGCCATGATCTAATCTCTAACGAAGTTCGCTCTACAGGATTGCATATGCTGAATACAGCAAGTTTGACTAAGTGCAAGGGCAATAACTCTGCATCATGGAATTGAGCGAACCACATCAAAATTATGTCACACATATCTTCATTTCACTTAATCATGTATACAATGTTTCAATATCTTTGAAACTGTAGAAGAAGTTTGATCCACAAGATTGCACTTGCTGAATATAGCAATTTTGACTCAATGCACGGGCAATCCTTTTTCATAGAACTGAGCAAGTCACACCAAAATTGTGTCACGCACATCTTCACTTCACGTTGATCACAAATACGCAATAATACAAAACTGAATTACGCATAACAATAGCCCAGTATGCTTTATCTCAATCAATAATAATATGAACTTCTATCGTGGAGAAGGTGTTCACTATATAGTAAAAGTAGCTTGCAAAATTTATTAAACATCTACTTAATATTTGCTTCAAAAGTATTACATGTTATATATAAACTTATCCGCACATACACACACTTACACCCTTAAATACATACTAGCATACTCATACACAAATCTACTAATACAATACTTACAAAACTCAAATAAATTACCATGCTACGGGTGGGGAGGGCTATACTCTATACCCCCAATAAGATTGAGCTAAAACATAAGAGGTGTACAATATATAGTTAGTATCAACAAATTCGATGTTTTCCTAAACGAAAACAAATTTGGACATTGCATAGGCTATGTTAAGGAGACCATGATTGATTGACGCCTAAGTTCTGCACCCATCTAATTTGGTTAAGATACGACAACTAGTTTAAGATATATATATAAATGAATGAATACAACAGCTTAAATGCCAACATTGATCTGCGTTTATTGGACATTTTATCGGCCATCTCAGTTTGGTTCCATTAAATCCAGAATATAAAAAAGACGCCAGGGTGATTACATAGTTAAGCTCCCTTATTATTGTAATAGTCGAGCTAAAATGACTCTATTGAACGTAGTGCCGATTTTGACCAAAGATATATTTTGCCTTTTTGTCATTGTTTATTTGTCACCCGCCGTCTGTGTTCATTTATAATATTGTTAGAAATTATATGCATTTGATTGTAAAATGTAATGGGACTAGTGCTATACATACTGAAAAGGTGATCCCTTGGAAGCAACAAACACAAACAAGAGAGAACAGTAGCGGGGAATAGTTGTAACTCTTCACGAACAACTGACTTGCAATGACGTTGCCAATAAATCCCGATGGAGGTCATATTACCGTTACTCTTGACAACGACGTATTTTTTAATCGTCCCAGTGAGAAGTGTAAATACAGTAATTGTGTAACGTTTTTCACCACAGTTGTGACGATGATATCAATCTCATCCATAATGTGCTAAGTGTCTTGGCATGGAGAGTCACACTGGAAGTTTAGAATTAAATTTGTAACTGGGTAACCTTTGTTATTCAATGTATTTTATACGGAAGGATCTCAAGGGAATATCAAAAACTGATTTCTTAACACAGGTGGTCTATACAGATTGTTTTAATTTAAAACTATACAGTTGGGAAATGAAATGGTGCTCTACTGCAGCAGGGGCTCTCTTAATAGAGGTCGTCTCTAACCAGGTTTGACTGTATTGTCATAATGGACGTTATATGTTAGGAACCGAAATACCCGTAGGCTTCGTACCGGAAGTAGTTCACACATATTAGGTCACCATCTGTCGATTCGGAACTTGTGTCCACGTAACGGAAGTAGAGGAAAAAAAGCCGGAAATAAGGACGCGTAATCGCCATACACTTGTCAGACATGTAGCCGTTCACACGACGCGAGATTGTTTTGATTTAAAACTATACAGTTGGGAAATGAAATGGTGCTCTACTGCAGCAGGGGCTCTCTTAATAGAGGTCGTCTCTAACCAGGTTTGACTGTATTGTCATAATTGACCTTATATGTTAGGAACCGAAGTACCAACTGTCGATTCGGAACTTGTGTCCACGTAACGGAAGTAGAGGATAAAAAAGCCGGAAATAAGCACGCGTAATCGCCATACACAATACTTTTCTAGGTGGAAGATATGATGAGAAGAGTATGACGTGGATATGAGAGGAGGAGAACGATAGGATTAGTAGGAGGAGGATAGTTGTGGAGGAGGAGGAGGAGGATACACTAGGTGGAGGAGGAGCATTGGAGGAAAATAGGAGGAGGAGGAGAAGAAGGAGGATATGATAGGAAGAGGAAAATGAGGAGGGGACGGGGATAAGATAGGATAGAAGGAGATGTTGATGATAAGGAGAAGAAGGAGGATACGAAGAGAAGGAGGAGAAAGAGGGTAGGAGGAGGAGGAGGAGGATAGAGTGGGGGAGGAGAAGGACAATAAAAGGAGGAGATAGGATAAGAGGATGATAGGATGATGAGAAGGAGGAAGTAAAGGAGGATAGGATGAGGAGGAATAAGAGGATATGATAAACAGGAGGAGGATAAGATGACAATGGGGAGGAGTAGGAGGAGGAAGAGAATGAGGGGAAGAGGAAGATTATAAGATAGGAGGAGGATCGGATGAGGAGGAGTTGGGTAGCATAAGGAAAAGGAGGATTGGATGATGATGATGGGATAGGATCAGGAGGAGGACATTATAGGAAAAGAATGGGATTAGGATGATGGGAAGTGTAGGATGAAGAGTAGGAGGATATGATAGGAGGAGGAAAGGATAAGAAGGAGGAGGGTCAGATGATGAGGTTAGGATAGAAAAGAGGAGGATAGGATGTTGAGGAGGAATATGAGGTGTAGGAGAAGCAGAAATAGAATAGGTGATGATGATGAGGAGGAGAGTAGGATACGGAGGAGGATAGGATAGAAAATCAGGGATATGATGATGAGAGGAAGAGTAGGATAGGAGGAGGAAGAGGAGGAGGAAAGGAGGATAAGGTGAGGAAGATAGTAAGATGGAAGACAAGGAGGATAAGCTGGATGGAAACGAGGAGAATGAGAGGGAGGGGAAAAGGAGGAGGAGGAGGAGGAGGAGGGGTTATTTTGTAAGACCCTCTTTTTTATCGAGGACATATGAAAACCATACTATATTTTCAAAGTTTTTTTTAATATTTAATGAATTGCATCGCATTTGATATTGTAATTAATAAAAAAATCATCATTGAAAATATAGTATGGTACCTATATATTGTCCCTAATAGTCTCTCCTCCTCCTCCTCCTCTCCTCCTCCTCCTCCTCCTCCTCCTCCTCCTCCTCCTCCTCCTCCTCCTCCTCCTCCTCCTCCTCCTCCTCCTCCTCCTCCTCCTCCTCCTCCTCCTCCTCCTCCTCCTCCTCCTCCTCCTCCTCCTCCTCCTCCTCCTCCTCCTCCTCCTCCTCCTCCTCCTCCTCATCCCCGTTTCCATCCACTCCATCTCATTTGTGCCCACCAACTTACTATCTCCACACTCCTCCTATCCTCCCCTCCTCCTTCTCACCTTTCTGTCGATCTCCTCCTCCTTCTCCTCCTCCTCCTCCACCATCTATCCTTATTCTACCCTATCCTATGACCGCCGGTACACGTGTTTGTTGGCAGGTCATTATACTTCGGTAAATGGAATTATAAACATTAATCTTGGCGCTTTAAAATTAGGCTGAACAAAAACAATAAATAGCTAGGACATGCATCGATTGATATAAACGATCGCTTTATTGTTATATATTTTTAGGCGAGAAACGTCGGAACATTTTCTCACTGCTGCGATGATTCATCCGAAAAACCCTGGGTGGGTGTGTAAAACCCGTGATGTCATTGGAAGTGGGAGATTCTGACCTCGGGTGACCCTAACATGGGAGGGGCTAGGACATTATGTGTCCTATGACGTCATGGCTGTTACGACTGCCACGGTTGCCCCTGCCTGCTGACCTGGCCTGATGACCTGCTGCTCTCTCTTATTACTTATGACAACACTAGTTGCTGGAATCCGGGGCATGCCATTTGTTTGGTTTAAACATATTTTTATTTCAACATGTTTACAACATATATATATTGGTACAGTACTTAATTAATACGATTGGAACGAAAGAAAAATCTTATAGAGTTCCTCTCCTTGGTATTTTTCAAATACACTTGATGTTGGTGGTAAATGCAAATTAACATCAATATGACAATAGTTGTGTTGTATTATATAGTCAGAAAGAAAGAAAACGTATAACAAAAAAGCAACAGGAAACTCTTGAGTGAAGGCGGGGCGAAGGGACGAGGACGTGTAACAGTTGACAAAATGTTAACAGCTAATAGAGCTCCTCAGTTAGAAAGGTAGTGAAACCGTTTTCGTAACAAATTAAAACCGTTTGCTTGCTAGTAGATATATATGCACAGCTTCAAATTTTGCCATATGTGTTTGGTTCGAGACCGATGAATCTCCAAACAGAATTGTTTTAAGTGAAACTGTCACCAGCTCTAGAGCATGCATAAGTTCGTCTCGACTTGTTTGATATATCGGACAATTGAATAAAAAGTGATACGTATTTTCAATTCCGCCACAGCGACATAGTGGAGAATCAACTATGTTCTTAACGAGCAAATCGTGATTTAATGAGCTACAATTCGTGCGCAGACGAGTATGGAGTAACTGTGCTCTTCTACGGCCATAGTAATAATATTGAGGAGGCTGCGTAATGTCACGTTTCATGTAATTCTTGAATGAGGTTAATGACGCCATATTTCTTACATCTAGTGGGAGTTTGTTCCATTCGCGAACAACTGAAGGAAAAAGGAGTTGAGGTAAAGATTAGAAAAAGTATAAGCTTATGTTTAGTCCGACGAGATTCAATACTTTCCCAGCATGATTCTTGTTTTAGCATATGGATAGAAACTAGCTTAGTGGTGCCTGTGGCTATTCTAGCAGCCTCGTTTTGTATTTTATCCTTTCATTTTGTGTACAATTATTCCAGATGACATTGGCAAACTTTAAGATAGGTCGGATAACAGGTATATAAATATTTTCCAGTGATTTAGTTTCCTCATTATATGTATTCGCGACCATGCTTTTTTAAAACTTAATTGATGTGTGTGTGCCAGGAGTTGTCATTGGAAAGAAAAACACCTATGTGTTTGTAATAGGAAACAACTTCTATTTGGTGGTTATCCATAATTAGGGGTGGATGGAAAGGTGTGTTTACTTTTCTTGATATTAATAGAGATTCTGTTGTTGATGTATTGAAAGTAACAAGCCATGTTTTGCCCAGTCCGTTATTTTTTCAATATCACCATTCAAAACATTATCTGTAGTCTGTGCGTCACTGTGATGGTCGACTACAAGAAAGCGACTATTGTCATCAGCAAATAAACAAATATTCGAATTAATGTTATCAACAATGTCATTTATGTAAACAAGAATTAAAAGTGGACCTAATACAGACCCTTGTGGGACACCAGCATTTATTTTTATTCCATTTAGATTTTGACAAGGTATTACAACACGTTGTTGTCTGTTCTCAAGGTAACTAGGCAATAAGTGTAAAACGTCGTTAGAAATTCCCGCTGCTTTTAGCTTGATAAGGAGAGCTTTATGCCAGACTCGGACGAATGCTTTACTGATATTACATGTATATATTTGCCCGCATCTAAAGCTTGACAAAACGCATTGTAGAGATATGTTAACTGATATACTAAAAGAAAATTATTGTCGCGAAAAAAGATAAAGATGTGTTTAAACAGAAGCCTATCAAAGACTTTGTCTAGAGCACTGAGTAGGGAAATTGGTGTGTAATTAGTGGCTAGAGATGGATAACCATTTTTTTTATTTATTTATTTTGGCCCACCTTCTCAAGCCCTTCTGTCTGCTCTTTTCTTTCGCTTTCTCTCACTCCGTCTTCCGCCAGCTCGGCTTTTGTCCCTCCTACTGGATGGTGATCTGTTTTGACCTACTTTCTGCTGGAGCTTCGCTGTATATTCCGTTTCTACGACAACTCTCGCTGTTCACCCGCAGTTCACCCGATGTTTCTCTTTTTTCCTTTGGATTGCACTGTTTCTGAGACATTGTTGATATGTCATGTTATTGTCTATTGCTGTGAAACAACCTCTCTATAGTATTCTATGTTATTCTATTCAAGCTACTATGCCACTACTAGGCTACTTGCCATTGCATACTTAAGACGCGCCATACGAATAACCAACGAATTTCTGTCTACAGCTTCCCTATCCCTATTCGGTGAACGTCGGCCTAACATCGTCACAAGACAGAAGTGAGCTACTAACTACTCATGAAGCAAATTTGAGGGCAGAGAAGGTGGATTTTTGCCGAAATGATTATGAATGATAAGCAATGAATTAATGAAACATGAAATGGACAGACCAGCATCTGGTGGGGTTTGAACCCACGACCTGCCACTTATGGGCCCAGCGCTCTACCACTGGGCTATAGAGGCCTCATTTGTTAGCACAGCACATACAAACGCCTCATTCCAGATATCTGGAAATATTCCGGTTGATATAGAACAATTGAATAAATTACATAAAGGGGTACTTATTTCGTTGGCCAACTCTCGTAGGACACGGTTGTTAATCTCATCAGGACCCATTGCTTTGCCCAGTAGAAGCTATTTAAGAACTTAAAAAACTTCTAACTGAGTTGAAAATATTTCAAGAGAGAACTGAGTGTTAGCATATGAAGTTATGAGAGGAGTAATATTTGCATCATTAAGCAGTCTGTTCTTGGAAAAAATCGTTCTTCGCTATCCGTTATTATAGGTCCGTTATTGTTTAATGGGAGAATGGATGGATGTTCGCTCGATGTTATGAACGTTTTAAGAGTCTTTCGCCAGTCTTTGGACGAGAGAGTAGAACTTTTAAGTTTATCGGAAAGGCTGTCGTAATAATTGTTTTAGGTCAAAACAGATCACCATCCAGTAGGAGGGACAAAAACAGAGCTGGCGGAAGACGGAGTGAGAGAACGCGAAAGAAAGGAGCAGATAAAAGGGCTTGAGAAGGTGGGCCAAAAAAATAATTGTTTTAGAAATATTTAAAGGATAACTATTGACATCCTTATTGATTAATTCATCCGACTCGATTTGAGATGCTTTCAGTCGTATTTGGTCGTAACACCCTTGATCATATCTCCAAATCTTTCTGATAAACGATTTAGACTTAGGTTTAATAAGTTTACAAATACCATAAATAGTGGACAGTGATTCCTAATGTCTTGGTTTAGGAGGGTTTCAGCAACACCGTATGTAATAAGAGATTCAGTGTTACTGAGTAGAATGATGTCAATTAATGAAGCAGATGTTTCGGTAAATACTATCAACATTGCGCGACGTATGTTGGTTTAACATCATTCTAATCAACCGTAATAATTATATCTTTAACTCCTGTATCAACAGAAAGGTTTATAGAATCCTCAATCTTGTTATTATAGAGTGTTTCCGAGTTTGGTGGTCTGTAGAATGTTGTGGTTTAGTGATAATTCAATCCAAATATATTCTAATAGAATCATCTCAAGGTCAAGTCTGCGTGTGTAGCGGAATGTGTCTTTATATAAATCATCACACCACCGTGACTATCACTAAGACGATCCTTGTGCTTGTCAAACTTAGATAGATCGGCACTATTATTGACTGAATACTTTGTACATGATAGTGTACCAATGACAAATGATTGGAAAAATCCAATATATCCGAATGGAGAGAGGACATGGTACCAGAGGAAGATGAGGACACAAAAAATGCCTCATCAGATAAAAAGGGACCTGGGTTTGGGTGTATATCTCCTGATAAAAGCATGATCATCGAAAACCACGTTAATAATGTTACATTTTAAAAAATGTATATTTTAATTGTATTTCCTATCGTTAGACGAGTGTGAGGTCTCGCAATTGTACCACTGGAGTGCGTAGTGCAGTATAATTTCAAAAGTATAGAAAGTAAACCCATTGAGGAATAATGGATAAAAAAAAACATGATGAGGAGCTGTAGTGTAGCTGAAAACATATAGTTACAGCGGTACAAGGCAATGTTAGTGGCAGAATATGTTTTGAAATCGACGAAATTGTCAGTAGAGATAACAGGAACATATCCATCACAAGCAAAGCATTGTAACGCAATGTGTAGAATTGAAACGATCTAAATAGAGCAATAAGAAACAAGTCCAGCATCCGAAAGACCCGTACACTAAGAGTTCCAAGACAAAACAGTTTGAGAAAAAAAGTAGTAAGGACGTAAGGACATATAGAAATACGTGGGTGGGGTTGTGCAGAAAGAACAGTTCGAAATAATATGATTATGATACAGTTTTCTAGGGAAACATGGCAATTATGTATATATTTTGATTAATTATTGTGGGAAATTCTAATTCATTCTAATGCATTATATATGTTATTAATTATAATATGTATGGCAACAATTGCGCCATAATAACAAGCTGATCGTGTTATGGGTAGCGTGCCTAATATCATCCAAGACTAGCATTATAATTGTCACTGAAATAATAAATGCTATATAGAAAATCCCTTTGTATGCACTATTATATCAAATAGTCTTACATGTATATTGTACGGCAATTAACGATCGAAAGCATAAACAGTATTCATGCTGGTAACACAACTAATTGAAATATTTCGCCGTTGTTTAATATGCCTAAAATATGAGAGGGATCCATTTAAATATTAGTTGAATACTTGGAGTAGTAAACATTTAAATGTAAGTCAATACTTAAATCAGTAAAGTCATCTTTACCAACAAACAATACCAATAAATACCAATATGAGTGGAATACTTGGAATAATAAACTCTTAAACCATGTAGGTCAAAACTAGTACCAACAACTATCGATATACTGTACTGTTTGGAAAGGTTAAGTACCCTGAAAAAAGTTGGAAAGAGACTTTTTTTTTCAAGAAATACTATGCAATTGCTCATCGTATGTACTAGATTAACAATTAAATTGGTAGTTATTATGAGAAACAAATTAATACAACGATACGTCATGATAAGTACCAACGTGATACACGATACTTATGTTCATACACAAATATACAAGCATGAACACCCATACATATATGCATATCACAACAAACACTCCCAATAAAAGTACCACTACGCATCAAACATAAATGTAAGTGGAATAATTGGAGTAGTTAACACTTAAATCATCCAAGTCATCTTTACCAGAAACATAAAAACACCAGTAAATACACTACGTGAATGGGCTAAAAAACTTGTTTTAGTATCTCAGCTATAATTGCTCAATGTACGTAGTCGATTAGCAAGCAATGTTTTATTCATTAAGAGACACAAAGTGATACAAGTAAGAGTACTGTATCATGATAAATGAAAATGTCATTTGTTTGGAAGACTTAACAGCTTATTAACGATTTAAACTATCTAAAATATATTAAAAGAAAGTCAACGTCAGAGGCGCTAACGACATCCGGTAAGAAGTGTTTATTGCACGAAGGCGTTTGACTAAATTGGTACGCAATCTCTTTTATCGAAACTGCGGACGATCATTAAATTGTCAAGTAGAAATTATTAAAACACTACTGGAAAAAAAGCCTTTACAAGATTCATTATTGACACGACCTCCTGTAAATTTAATGTGATCAACTCGTTAACATTGCATAAGCGGTTTTGCAGATATGGTGTCCTATATTACCTCTCGTGAACAAATTCAAATAAATTATCTCTCTTGTTTTGCGTTTGTTGCTTTCTCTAGGGATACCCCATCCAGTATTTATTGACATTCACACTAGTGTTTTTTTAGTTCTGTGATGCGACTGTAAAAGGTCGCCCTGACTAAAAATCAGTAGATTTCTTACTATTCATTTTTGCTCTTTGTGTTTGTAGTTTCCATCCACATTTTTAGTATGTATTGGCATTCACATAAGCATATGTTTAGTGCTGTGTGGCGGCTGTAATACAAAGGTGTTATTTCTTATAGTTCCTTTGGGATCATCAAATCTTTTTCCGCTATAATTCTCTCTTGTTTGTTTGTGTTGCTTCTAAGCTATCCGATTTTCAGAATTTATTTACATGTGTGAGAGTCAAATACGCTGTTGTCTCGGTCTCCAAGAAGTTTGCAATCTACGTCAGAACAGGAGCCATGCGACCGAGTGATTGAGATTACACAGGCTAATGACGAACTGGACGTTTAAGCGTTTTGGATGGAAATGTATCAATTGACGTCAGTTGGCCGTTCCAAGGCGGTAGCCCTATTGTCAACCCTTTTGTGTTTGTGATGTCGTTTGCATTTTTTATTACTTTTGCCTTTTCGTTTGTCCGTTTGCGTGTTTGTTTTTGTGTGTTGTGGTTGACTCTCGTCCTTGAATGCTGCTTTCCCTGTCCGATATTTGTATCCTTCTTTAGACCAAGAGGAGTAATTAAAAATGACGTGTATAGCTTCAAATTGTGTACCATTATCATTCATGTAGTTATATATAATATATATTTGAAAATATTTTGTTTTCGGCAGTATTTGTTTTAAGAACATAATAAAAACACTAACTGATTTTTCTAATTCCTCTTTGGTTTCGTTAAGTCTGAGTATAGTTCGATGTTCTATATTCATTGCGACTTCATGTACAAAATAAATAATAAATGATTGTCTAGATGTTCTTTGATTTTATAAACAAATAATACTTTTACCTCAAGGTAATGCACCTTCTTATTGTTCCCAAGGACATGAAATCTGCTATTCCGTAGGTGCTACCATTTGTATACTCACCATACAACTAATCGTGCTCAAATGGACCAATTGGACGTCGTATATTTCCTACGCAATAAGGACCAGACAGGAACACTGAAATAAAAGGACTCAGAAGTGCTATCTTGAGAATATGAGTGGAAAACAATTTGGATACATTTGTATAGAAACATAAATAAATAAACGAAAAGGCACGTTATATTACAGTTTAATGTGTTTCGCATTTGTTTCTCTGAAACTACCACCAGTTTCGTGATCACTCGGTTACATTTCATACGCATTTTTGTATAAATTACACATTGCTATCTATGGGGATTAAACAATGGCGTTTTATATGAGATATAATAAGAAATATTCACTGATTCCTATGATTACATGGTTGCGCCTTAAATCCCTTAAGCGATGGGAAATCTTATATTAGCAGGATTTTATAACGGATATGTCGACGATAAAACACGTTTAAAACATTTTTTATATTGAAAAAGCGATAACTATTTTAAAATTAGCGTTAAATAGTTTAATTTTACAATATGCAAACTTTTTCAGCCGAAATTAAGGTCTTATTTTATACCCCAGCCAGCCCCGTTTTCGCTTCCTTGAGAAGGGGTTGAAAGGGATATAAAAGTTAATACTCGGACCACGTAATGATAGCCTTTCCCGCTCTATGAATGAATGAATGGTGTTTTACGGCACGTCGACACATAAATAGGTCATATTGTGCGCAAAAAAATATAAAAAATGAAGTATTAATTTAAAATTAATGTAAATATATAAAGATAAAACTATTAAAAAAATAAGGGATGACAAGGTGTAATATAAACTATGTATGTAAATCAATAAATGCCCGGCAACGGGTATATAAACAAGTAAATATATATAAGAACACATTACAATGATTTATATAGTCTGATCTCTTTCAGGAAATCTAAAACAAGACTAAAATCTACAGTATCAAATAACTCTTTCATAGTATTAACATTGTAGTACCTTTGACGCATAGGATCAAAGTCTACACATTCCAATAAGATGTGTTTGACCGTTAACGGTGCAAAGCAGGGTATACATTCCGGTAAGTGCTCACCTTGTAATAAATATGAATGAGTATAACGTGTATGCCCTATCCTGCACCGGGCTAGGACAACTTCCTCTTGACGAATGGGTCTACTAGAAGAACGCCATTCTCCGAGTAACGGTTTAATTGGATGGAGTTTATTGTTAACTGACAAATTCCAATCGGCTTACCAAGAGTTACGAATATATGTGTTAATACAACTTTTAAAATCAGTATAAGGTAATTTGGTATTAGTTACATGTAAATCTAATGCTGCCTTAGCAGCACTATCAGCTCTATCATTACCACGTATTCCTACATGGCTTGGAAGACAGCAGAAAATAATAACATTATCAATTATAAGAGAATTGTACTTTTCTAAAAGTTGAAGCACAACTGGGTTATCATGTTTCATATTACCCAGTGCTTGAAGATGAAAGGGAATCAGAAAATATTACAAAATGGTCATCATCAGATTCCTGAATATAATTTAAGGCAAGTTCAATTGCCTTAAGTTCAGCTGAAAAGATAGAGGCCTTATCAGGCAGGCGGCTCTTTATGCTGTGTTTGTGAACAACAGCTGCTGCAGCTACCTTATCTCCATCTTTAGAGCCATCTGTGTAGATATGCTGAAAGTTACTGTATTTCGATTTAATTTCATTAAATTTGCTTTGAAAGACAGTAGGGTCTGTACTGGATTTGTTATTATGACAAAGATCAAACATAATTGTTGGAGTTTCCAAAGTCCACGGTGGAATTTGTGGTACTTTGTACTTGGCAATCAAATTTAGGTCGATTTCAGTGTCTCTTAATTTTGGTTTAATACGAAGACCAAATGGTCGAATGGCCTTCGGTTTTCGATCAAAAAGAGGTTCACAACTAGGATTAAAAACATTATCGAAAGTTGGGGTTTGAAGGGTTAGACTTTAATTTAATGGCGTATTGAAGAGCTAATTTGTCTCGTCTGTGAGACAGTGATGGCTCATTGGCTTCAACATATAGACTTTCGGCTGGTGATGTACGAAAGGCACCTAAGGCGAGTCGTAATCCTTGATTATGTATAGGGTCGAGCATCTGCAAGTACGACTTGCGAGTCGATCCATATACTATTGAGCCGTAGTCCAGCTTGGATCTGATAAGAGATCTGTAAAGTCGCAGGAGAACTTATCGATCTGCTCCTCAATTAGTGTTTGCAACAACTTTAAGTAAGTTAAGAGCTTTAAGGCATTTGGCCTTCAAGTATTTAAGGTGTGGTATAAACGTTAATTTACGGTCGAAAATAAGACCAAGGTATTTTGTCTCATCCACTACTGGTATTGGTGACCCATCCAGTGTTAGATGAGGGTCTTCATGATGTTTACTAAGTTGACAAAAGTGCATACAATTAGTTTTAGATTTAGAAAATTTAAAACCATTTTCATCAGACCAGGTCTGAAGTTTATTGAGACATTGTTGTAATTGTCTCTCGATAGTATTCATGTTTTTTGCACGATAACATATAACAAATTCGTCAACATATAGCGAACAATCCACACCTGGATTGATGCATTTTACTATACTGTTAATCTTTATATTAAAAAGTGTGACAGATAGTATGCTGCCCTGTGGAACACCCATCTCCTGTTCATGAATATCAGAGAGGGTTGAACCCATTCGGACACGAAACTGTCTATCATCTAAGAATTTCTCTATAAAAATGGGTAATCGGCCTCTAAGACCAATGGCATGTAGATCATTCATAATACCGTACTTCTATGCAGTATCATAAGCTTTCTCCAAGTCAAAAAATACAGCGACTAAATGTTCTTTTTTTATGAAAGCTTCCCTAATAAACGATTCAAATCGTATGAGATTGTCTGTTGTGCCTCGTTGGCGCCGGAATCCACTTTGATACTTTGTTATCAGTTTGTTGGACTCCAGGTACCAAACGAGTCTCTCATTAATCATTCGTTCCATGGTTTTACATATACAACTCGTTAAAGCGATTGGGCGATAATTTATTGGGTCCGTATGATCCTTTCCAGGTTTGGGGACTGGAATAACGATTGCTTCCCGCCAAGAATCGGGGAATATTCCCGTCACCCAAACCTTATTAAATATATCAAGAAGGGTAGAGAGACAGGATTCAGATAAATGTTTTAGTAATTGATAATGGATATCATCAGGACCAGCTGATGTATCATGAGCCTTTTTAAGGGACTCTCGAAGATCTTTGAGAGTGAATAGTTTATTGTATTTTTCCAAGTTTTTCGACTTGAAGTTCAGCTTCTTCTGTTCTTTTTGTTTCTTATTTTTCATAAAATTTGGTTGACAATTTTCAGAAGAAGAATTTTTTGAAAAAGTTTCGGCCAAAGTGTTTGTAATATCTTTGACAGATGTTATATCTCCATTATCTGTTTTAAGATGATTTACAGAACTAGAATTACCTTTACCACTTATTTTCCGGACCATGTCCCATGTCTTCTTAAGAGATGAGCGAGAATTCATCCTAGAGACGTAAGATCTCCAGGATTTCCTCTTGCTATCCTTTATAGTACGACGGGCTTTCGCACGAAAAACTCTAAAGTTATCTAAATTTGTTTGAGTTTGCCGCAAGTTAAAATTATTTAATGCAGCTTTACGATCGCTGACTGCCTTTTTGCAGTCATCGTCGTACCATGGTTTATGTGGGCGTTTAGGATTTGCCAAGGTTTTTGAATAGTTTGATCAGCTATATCGTGAAGAGTTTTGGTAAAAAGAGCAGTAGCGTCTTCGACCTCCTCAAAAACGGAAGGCTTTAATTGTTCCTCGCAAAGAGATTGAAACGTAGTCCAATCAGCCTTGCGAAGTTTCCATCGTTGCGTTTTTTCGAGAAGTGGAGGGCCGATATTTTCAAGAAATATGGGGAAGTGGTCACTTCCACAGAGGTCGTCTCCAACACTCCACGAAAAATCCATCAAAAGCGTTGCATCGCATATTGTTAAATCAATGGAAGAATGAGAGCCTGTAGCAGGATGTAAGTACGTACGTGATTTATTATTAAAAAGACACAAATTGTTTTTGGCTAAGAAATCCTCAATTTTCTTGCCTTTATCGTTTATATCTTTACAACCCCAGATGTAGTTGTGTGCATTGAAATCGCCCAAGAGTATAAAAGGTGATGGCTATTGTGCAACTAGGTGATTTAGATCTTTAGGGTCTAGTGAAGAACTAGGTGGTAAATATAAGGAACATATTGTTATGACTCTGTGCATAGTAACACTGACCGCAATAGCTTGCAAATTTGTTTTCAACGCAACAGGTCTGTGAGGAATGTTTCGATTAATGATTATCGAGACTCCACCAGTCGGCTTGTCCCCGGTATCACAAATATGATTGTATAGTGAGCATTGTTTAAAAGATACCTTATCACTTGTCTTCAAGAATGTTTCTCGAAGACAAAAGGCAATAGGGTTGTGTTCATTTAAAATTAAGCTGATTTCGTCATAATTTGGTTTCAAATCTCGACAATTCCATTGAATGATCTTATTAGTTTTACCCATTATTGAGCGTTAAGGCGACTTTTAATTTTATTTTTGGCCTTAGATTTAGGAGAGGTCTTAGGAGACTCAAGCAAAGACATCTCCACTGATGAATCCTCCTCCCTGGAAGAAGCCAGCTGAAGTGGCACCTCAACTAACTTTTCATGCGAGGATGGAAGTGGCAGTGCAGCTGCCGGCTCTGAAATGTCCATGAGCTGTTCGAATTTGTTATGCAGCTCAATAGGGCCGTAGGCACCTTTTGCTGCTCCTTGTGCTCCCTAGTTTTAGAAGCACTAGGCTTTCCAACTTCCTTAGTTGGAGCAGCACTAGGCCTTCCAACCGAGGTAGTATTAGGCCTCACGACTGGGGAACTACTAGACTTCACAGTCTTAGAAGAACCCCCTTTCCAATTCTGAGAAATTGGCATGATCTTGACATTGCCAGAGCTTGCCGATTTTGTGTTTGATTTAAATGATAAAGTTTGATTAGATGAAAAGTTTAATTTGGGTTTGTTAAGTTGTATTTGTTGACTTTTGTTTGGATTTTGATACTGAGGAAGTATTCTTTGTATTTTGAATTTCTGACTGTGGTTCGTATTGAGTACCTGTATCCCTGCATTCTGTGTGTGTTGCTTTTGTTTTGAGAATATATGCGTAAGAGGTTGGACTTGAAATTTTATATTTTTATTCTATCAATTTCCTTGCTTCTGGAAAGGGAATGTTTTGTGTATATTTAACTGTTATAATTTCTTTTTCTTTTTTAAATTTTTCACATGATTTTGAATTTGCGCGATGTCCCAGACCGCAGTTGGTACATTTGAGGTCGTTAGGACAATCTGGTTCGTTATGCTTGAATGCAGACTCGCCACATTTACCACAACGTTCTTCTTTAGTACACCTGGAGTTGTGGTGCCCAAAGCCTTGGCAGTTGTAGCAACGTAACGGGTTTCGGAATGTAGGCGTCAACATGCAATTGCAGATATGCCACCTTTATTGTTTTTGGTAAGACGGGTGTTGAAAATGTGAGGATGATAGTATTTGTACTGATAATTTTGTCATTCCTCTTTATGGTTATTCGACGAGCCGCAGTTACCAACTGTGGCGCAAGCTCGTGAATAATTTCGTCTTCAGGTACTCCGGAGAGATCCGGGCACCTGATGACGTCGACGCCTTTGGAGATGTTCAAAGAGGAATGAGGGTAGCATTTGACTTTTGTGTTTAAAATTTGTTTAATAGTGAGTGAATTATCCGAATGAGATTTTTTTTCTGTTTCAATAAGAAGAGTTTTGTTCTTTAATTTTTTAATTTGTTTGACATGTCCTGCAATGGAATGGACAGTTTTCTCGATAATAAAAGGTGATATATCTGCAACAGGCCTTTCCCCGTCTTCCGATTCGATGATGAGGAAACGAGGAAAGGACTTGTTGATCACTGGTTCCTCAGTATCAGATTCATGTTCTGTTTTATTGCGTTTGTTTGTAGTTTGTGCGTTTTGTGATGCCATGATGGGCGTTAAGAATTCATCTTCCACGCTTCTCACCCACCTCGGAGTCCAACAAGGGGACATTTTGCTGTGGATATCCAACAGTCAAAATGCCAAGAATACGTAGAAGGTATACTCATATAAAGCTAACGCATCAGACCCCCCATACCACCCAGCGGACATAACCCCTTAACTATAAAGTCAAAGAGCCGCACTTATGTTCCGCTTAAAAAGTGGCACAAGTATAGCCATATAGCGTTTTGAAATACATGATTAGCCCGTGCGCCACCGCCATAAAAGACCCTATCTATATAATGTTTAAAGTAGAACAATATAAAAAGTAAGTAAGATACAGTGTACTGGTACTGTCTGAATAATAAGGTCGGATCTCTTATAGCTGGTGTGACAAACCGATTGATCAGATCGGGCCAAATCTGACCGCCCGTCTAGTTGAAGTCCGGACCAAAGTGGCGTGTTGCAACGTGGAGATAACTATCAGATCTCCACGCCACTCAACCACCAGGACTCCCTTCTCCAACGACACGGATCGCCACCCACGGTCAACAGGTGGGTTACATTTCGGGGTGGGGGGGGGGGGGTCCTACCCCTCTGCTAAGTAACGAGCAGTCGGTTGATTCTTATCACCCCACCACCGACTGGGGGGTATAGGGCGGCCGGAAATAACCTGTTGTTAAAGGTAATGAGTTTTTTTGTCTGAAGTCATTCTCCATTTATTATGAAATACAGAATTAAACAGATGTACTAACTATTGTAATATGTAATTATGTTTGAAAGAAATGTCATCTGTACTGGTATTAATTTATTTGAAATTGTAAATATGGTGTACGGTATTCAACTGTACCAAAAATAAAAAACAAATAAAAAGATCGGACAGGGAAAGTAGTATTCAAGGAGGACAGTCAACCACAAAACACAGAAACAAACACGCAAACAGACAAACACGAAGCCAAAAGTAATATTAAATACAAACGACATCACAAACACAAAAGGGTTGACAATAAGGATAACGCCTTGGAACGGTCAGTGGCAAAGTAGGCCACTAGGGGTTTAAACCGGTTCTAGGGTGCACCAAACCTCACACTTACCCTACGGTCATCCCATTAAAACATGACAGTGTAAATAAAGAAATCCCCGTCATGATCTTATCTCTAACCAACAAGGCAGCATAAATGAGCAATATAAGTAAAACACAAATATGCTCGTGTAAATATAATACAAAAAAACAATAGCCTAGAAAGCCAAAATGAAGGTACTCAGTGACTTGGTAGAAGCCAGAGCAACAACAGAATAAACCATTAAGGGCACGACAAGAAAGATCATAGATAAACATCAAACGCCGCCGTCCTAATGGGCTTTAGGTAGGCGTCATCATAGGGTCCACAGCCTGTCCGGTCATTGTACAATTAAAGAGGAAAGCCTAGCGGCGAACTGTAAGAGGATCCACCACCAAGCATTCCGTACGTTGCAAAATGATAGGGTCATAACATATTTTGATAAACTTTTTAACAAGTTTAACAAAGATAGTATGAAACAGATCATGACCAAGAATCTTACGAAGTTTATAAATCAGATCAGCATAGAAGTCAGGTTGTGATAGTCCTTGTCGCAGAAGAGTCCTTACATTACATTTATATTTGGAAAACAGAAGATCAGGGTTACGATAATAAAATGTTTATGGTAACGGTAACCCTGATTGAGCAGCTTTTTAAATATACAAAGATTACGAATATTAAAGTCCTCAAATCGAGACAAGCTCTTGAAAAACGAATAAGTTGAGACACATACACCCCATAGGAAGTTGCTCGGGGAACATCACCATCCAAGTGGGGATAAGGGGATAACTAACAATGTCAAAATTAAAAATCATCTCTCTGCCATAGATTTTGATAATTATTTTACCATTTTCAATCGAGAGATCTAAATCAAGTTAAGAATCGTTATTATCAGATATATTAGCTTTGTTAGCCTGAAGTTCTTTAGGATAAATATTATTAACCATAGTTGGAAAGAAAGGGTTGTCAATGTTCAATATGTCATCCAGTTACCGATAGGTGTCATTAAAGGCTTCAATAACATCAGCCTGGGTATCTGGTGAAAGACTCAACATGAAATCTCTTTCATAGGAAACTACAAACAAACCTGCGACAAATGGTGCACAGTTCGTACCCATAGGGATACCAAAAATTTGTCTATAAACGGTGGTTCCATACCTGACGAAAATGTTATTTAATAGGAAGATGAGTGCTTCACAAACTTCATAGCAAGTCCACATAGTATAATTGTCTAAACTGCCGTTAGTAAAAAACGCTTTAATATTATTACATGCCAACAATGTAGTATTTTCTCTAGCAAATGTTTTTTTAATAAGATAATTTAGCTTGTCTTTAATAAGGTGATGTGGTAAGGTTGTATATAATGTAGAGAAGTCATAAATGCTTACTGATAAAACTTGACCTTTATTGAAAATTGTATCAAGAACTACTCCTGAATTTTTTATAAACCAAAATAAATTAATCCCCGACTTTTCATAAGTTTTATCACAATATAGTTTAACGTGATCTTTAACGGCAGTGAGACAGTTTAGAGATGTTTGTTGTGGTGCAGGCACGTGAATTCGAAATAAAGCTAGCCTTATACGGATTGTTATGCAATTGAGGAATTCAGTACATAGTAGGCAGTTTATTTTGCTTATCGTTTACACCATCCTTGAAAATAGTGCAACGAGTGATATGTGCGGCAACAACATCAGGTTGTGTCTTAAACTATCTTAAAATGTTTTTTAAGTTGTATTAAATACTACAACTTAATATGATAGTCATTAATTATCAATTAAACACACAATTACATAATTTAATGTAGATCGAACTTTTTAAAGGATATCCCTTGTAAGTAACTAATATTACATTTACAACCACAGCATATTCGGTTTTTATGGTCCTAATGGACCATTAAGTAATAACACTTCTAATTTAACAGCCACCACACAGCACTAAACCAACGTTAGTGTAAATGTTAATAACTACCGAAATTGAGATCCATTGGAAGCATAAAACACAACCGAGAGAGAAACATGAGAGAGGAAAAAGGCAGACTCGGTTTTATTGGGCACTATTTTCGTATTAAGAAATAATATAATAATTTTCTTAATTCTTATACTGTTTAGAGATACGGTGATACATAAGTCCGTTTTGTTGAACGTTCGTATGAATATCCAAGGTTTACAATCAAACATATTCTGTTGTATGAAAGGAAATTCAGAAATCGCCGAATATTATAATTACAAAAACATATTGCAGTGTCGGTTTGATTGAAAATTGCTTGCAGTTTATATTAAATCAATTTCTCAAACACCTGATGACGCTATTTGTAATCTTAAATTACTGTACTAAACCAGTATTTGTTATCATGTTTTGGATCAGATAATGAATATAATAATGAAATATCGTCCTTGAATATATTCTATTTTTCTATGATGGCGAGTTGTCCGTCGTCCGTCCGTCGTCCGTCCGTCTTTAACGTTTGTCTCGTTAAGACGATAGGGCCTTCATTTGTATCTGATCTTTACCAAACTTTAATGAATTGTTAATATCAATAAGAGCTCGGTTAAGTTCGAAAACCAGCCATATCTGACAACTAATAGCGGAGTTATGGCCCTTGATTTAGTTAAAATGCTATATTTGGCATCTTTAAGACGATAGGGCTTTCATTTTTCATTTTGTCTTAACCAAGCTTTAGTAGATTGTTAATATCAATAAAAGCCCGGACATGTTCGAAAATCAGCCCAGTAACAGCGAAGGTATGGCCCTTGATTTAGTTAAAAATTATATATTTGTCCTCGTTAAGACGAGAAGGCCTTCATTTTTCATCTGATCTTTACCAAATTTTACCATATTGCTAATGTTGATAAAAACTCAAAGAAGTTTGAAAAGCAGCCAGATCAAACCAATAACAACGGAGTTATGGCCCTTGATTTCGTTAAAAATGCTATATGTGGCCTCGTTAATACGATAGGGCCTTCATTTTACCAAACATTTTTTTATTTTTTTATTATTATTATTTTTTTTTTGTTTTTTTTTTTTTGGTTTTAAAAAAAAATATTTGAAAGCTCTACTAGCCAAGTTAGAAAAACAGCCACATCAGACCAGTAACAGAGGAGTTATGGCTATTGATTTAGTATATGGCTATATTTTGCCTCGTTAAGATGATTACATAAGATGATTACATAATTTAATGTAGATCGAACTTTTTAAAGGATATCCCTTGTAAGTAACTAATATTACATTTACAACCACAGCATATTCGTTTTTTATGGTCCTAATGGACCATTTAGTAATAACACTTCTAATTTAACAGCCACCACACAGCACTAAACCAACGTTAGTGTAAATGTTAATAACTACCGAAATTGAGATCCATTGGAAGCATAAAACACAACCGAGAGAGAAACATGAGAGAGGAAAAAGGCAGACTCGGTTTTATTGGGCACTATTTTCGTATTAAGAAATAATATAATAATTTTCTTAATTCTTATACTGTTTAGAGATACGGTGATACATAAGTCCGTTTTGTTGAACGTTCGTATGAATATCCAAGGTTTACAATCAAACATATTCTGTTGTATGAAAGGAAATTCAGAAATCGCCGAATATTATAATTACAAAAACATATTGCAGTGTCGGTTTGATTGAAAATTGCTTGCAGTTTATATTAAATCAATTTCTCAAACACCTGATGACGCTATTTGTAATCTTAAATTACTGTACTAAACCAGTATTTGTTATCATGTTTTGGATCAGATAATGAATATAATAATGAAATATCGTCCTTGAATATATTCTATTTTTCTATGATGGCGAGTTGTCCGTCGTCCGTCCGTCGTCCGTCCGTCTTTAACGTTTGTCTCGTTAAGACGATAGGGCCTTCATTTGTATCTGATCTTTACCAAACTTTAATGAATTGTTAATATCAATAAGAGCTCGGTTAAGTTCGAAAACCAGCCATATCTGACAACTAATAGCGGAGTTATGGCCCTTGATTTAGTTAAAATGCTATATTTGGCATCTTTAAGACGATAGGGCTTTCATTTTTCATTTTGTCTTAACCAAGCTTTAGTAGATTGTTAATATCAATAAAAGCCCGGACATGTTCGAAAATCAGCCCAGTAACAGCGAAGGTATGGCCCTTGATTTAGTTAAAAATTATATATTTGTCCTCGTTAAGACGAGAAGGCCTTCATTTTTCATCTGATCTTTACCAAATTTTACCATATTGCTAATGTTGATAAAAACTCAAAGAAGTTTGAAAAGCAGCCAGATCAAACCAATAACAACGGAGTTATGGCCCTTGATTTCGTTAAAAATGCTATATGTGGCCTCGTTAATACGATAGGGCCTTCATTTTACCAAACATTTTTTTATTTTTTTATTATTATTATTTTTTTTTTTTTTTTTTTTTTTTGGTTTTAAAAAAATATATTTGAAAGCTCTACTAGCCAAGTTAGAAAAACAGCCACATCAGACCAGTAACAGAGGAGTTATGGCTATTGATTTAGTATATGGCTATATTTTGCCTCGTTAAGATGATTACATAAGATGATTACATAATTTAATGTAGATCGAACTTTTTAAAGGATATCCCTTGTAAGTAACTAATATTACATTTACAACCACAGCATATTCGTTTTTTATGGTCCTAATGGACCATTTAGTAATAACACTTCTAATTTAACAGCCACCACACAGCACTAAACCAACGTTAGTGTAAATGTTAATAACTACCGAAATTGAGATCCATTGGAAGCATAAAACACAACCGAGAGAGAAACATGAGAGAGGAAAAAGGCAGACTCGGTTTTATTGGGCACTATTTTCGTATTAAGAAATAATATAATAATTTTCTTAATTCTTATACTGTTTAGAGATACGGTGATACATAAGTCCGTTTTGTTGAACGTTCGTATGAATATCCAAGGTTTACAATCAAACATATTCTGTTGTATGAAAGGAAATTCAGAAATCGCCGAATATTATAATTACAAAAACATATTGCAGTGTCGGTTTGATTGAAAATTGCTTGCAGTTTATATTAAATCAATTTCTCAAACACCTGATGACGCTATTTGTAATCTTAAATTACTGTACTAAACCAGCATTTGTTATCATGTTTTGGATCAGATAATGAATATAATAATGAAATATCGTCCTTGAATATATTCTATTTTTCTATGATGGCGAGTTGTCCGTCGTCCGTCCGTCGTCCGTCCGTCTTTAACGTTTGTCTCGTTAAGACGATAGGGCCTTCATTTGTATCTGATCTTTACCAAACTTTAATGAATTGTTAATATCAATAAGAGCTCGGTTAAGTTCGAAAACCAGCCATATCTGACAACTAATAGCGGAGTTATGGCCCTTGATTTAGTTAAAATGCTATATTTGGCATCTTTAAGACGATAGGGCTTTCATTTTTCATTTTGTCTTAACCAAGCTTTAGTAGATTGTTAATATCAATAAGAGCCCGGACATGTTCGAAAATCAGCCCAGTAACAGCGAAGGTATGGCCCTTGATTTAGTTAAAAATTATATATTTTTCCTCGTTAAGACGAGAAGGCCTTCATTTTTCATCTGATCTTTACCAAATTTTACCATATTGCTAATGTTGATAAAAACTCAAAGAAGTTTGAAAAGCAGCCAGATCAAACCAATAACAACGGAGTTATGGCCCTTGATTTCGTTAAAAATGCTATATGTGGCCTCGTTTATACGATAGGGCCTTCATTTTACCAAACATTTTTTTATTTTTTTATTATTATTATTATTTTATTTTATTTATTTTTTTGTTTTAAAAAAAATTATTTGAAAGCTCTACTAGCCAAGTTAGAAAAACAGCCACATCAGACCAGTAACAGAGGAGTTATGGCTATTGATTTAGTATATGGCTATATTTTGCCTCGTTAAGATGATTACATAAGATGATTACATAATTTAATGTAGATCGAACTTTTTAAAGGATATCCCTTGTAAGTAACTAATATTACATTTACAACCACAGCATATTCGGTTTGTATGGTCCTAATGGACCATTAAGTAATAACACTTCTAATTTAACAGCCACCACACAGCACTAAACCAACGTTAGTGTAAATGTTAATAACTACCGAAATTGAGATCCATTGGAAGCATAAAACACAACCGAGAGAGAAACATGAGAGAGGAAAAAGGCAGACTCGGTTTTATTGGGCACTATTTTCGTATTAAGAAATAATATAATAATTTTCTTAATTCTTATACTGTTCAGAGATACGGTGATACATAAGTCCGTTTTGTTGAACGTTCGTATGAATTTCCAAGGTTTACAATCAAACATATTCTGTTGTATGAAAGGAAATTCAGAAATCGCCGAATATTATAATTACAAAAACATATTGCAGTGTCGGTTTGATTGAAAATTGCTTGCAGTTTATATTAAATCAATTTCTCAAACACCTGATGACGCTATTTGTAATCTTAAATTACTGTACTAAACCAGCATTTGTTATCATGTTTTGGATCAGATAATGAATATAATAATGAAATATCGTCCTTGAATATATTCTATTTTTCTATGATGGCGAGTTGTCCGTCGTCCGTCCGTCGTCCGTCCGTCTTTAACGTTTGTCTCGTTAAGACGATAGGGCCTTCATGTGTATCTGATCTTTACCAAACTTTAATGAATTGTTAATATCAATAAGAGCTCGGTTAAGTTCGAAAACCAGCCATATCTGACAACTAATAGCGGAGTTATGGCCCTTGATTTAGTTAAAATGCTATATTTGGCATCTTTAAGACGATAGGGCTTTCATTTTTCATTTTGTCTTAACCAAGCTTTAGTAGATTGTTAATATCAATAAAAGCCCGGACAAGTTCAAAAATCAGCCCAGTAACAGCGAAGGTATGGCCCTTGATTTAGTTAAAAATTATATATTTTTCCTCGTTAAGACGAGAAGGCCTTCATTTTTCATCTGATCTTTACCAAATTTTACCATATTGCTAATGTTGATAAAAACTCATAGAAGTTTGAAAAGCAGCCAGATCAAACCAATAACAACGGAGTTATGGCCCTTGATTTCGTTAAAAATGCTATATGTGGCCTCGTTAATACGATAGGGCCTTCATTTTACCAAACATTTTTTTATTTTTTTATTATTATTATTCTTTTTATTTTTTTATTTTTTTTGTTTTAAAAAAAAATATTTGAAAGCTCTACTAGCCAAGTTCGAAAAACAGCCACATCAGACCAGTAACAGAGGAGTTATGGCTATTGATTTAGTATATGGCTATATTTTGCCTCGTTAAGATGATAGTCACTCGCTTCATTGATGTTACAAGAGCCATGCTAGCCAGTAGAGGGTCCACATGCTCTCTTAGGCCTCTTGTTTTTATTTATATTCATTTTGAATGCCAGCTAAATGTAATAAAAATTGCACTTCTATCCCTATCCCATATTATGTTATGATCTTCTCTGCGACTGATTCATGTGGACTTAACAATGTGAGTTAAGTGACGTGAATTATGTTAATATCACAAATGTCATGATTGAACCCATGGCTACCATGTCTACATAGTTAAGGATCTATTTCGAGCCGATTGTATTTGGAGGTTAGGGTGGTGAAAATGTGTATCGGTAAATGTATATCACTGATTAGACATGAAGATCAAATAATAAATGAAGGTACTAGATTGTTCATGAGAAAATGTTGTTATTCAATTTTGTGTCAGACGATGAGGCCCTCCCAATACAGGGTTTGTATGAAACCAACACATTAAAAATTAAACGCATGTATTTCATTAGTTGCGTTTGGGGTTTTATTGTTGTTCTAAAAACAATGAATAATCAACAAAATGTTATATTTGGTACAGTTAACTTTTTAATTTATTGTTTTTCTTCATAAAAGTAATGTTTAAAGTATTATATACTGCTATACCGTAAATACTGTTCAGTTATAACAATGATATTTAAAGAAAAACTTTACTTGGGCCTCAAATTATATACCTGAGGTAGTCGGTCATGTAGCATATTAGAAGTAATAAGCAAGCTTTCCATGCTTTTTCAATGATTAGTTGGGAAATAGGTTCTTAAGAGACAGAGTTCTGCTGACCCCGGGGCTAGAGGGCGTGAACGGTAGCTAGCAGTTGTATCAATCAAACCGAGACTGCAATCTTTCTTATATCGTGCTTGGCGATTTCAAACTTTCATCGTTTATACTCCTTTATTTTATACTGGTTTAGAATTTCCTTATTCAAATTATGTTGACAAAATGAGGCATTTTGTTTTAAAGGTTATCTCCGCGAATAAGCGATGAGGCTCCATTTCTGAGAATGACACTGTCATCATATTACTGCCTTTTTTTACATCCTCTCCAGCGCAAGATCTAATAAAGGTGGCATGCATAAGTGACTGATATGTCTCCATAATCTAGACATATACTAAACGAATCTCTTAACGCCCACATGCATTATATATATTATTTTATTTTTCATTTTCTTGTAATGAAATTTCGTATGGATACATTACTGTACAGCACCTTTGTTCGATTTTTTTTTCACAATAGCTATTTCAAGCTAGATGCATCTCGAGTCATTAAATTAACCGATATTTATGTAAATCGAGTAAAATACGATGTTTGTATACTGCAGGGCGATCAAATATCTAGTAGTATGTGTTCATTTGTACAAATTAAGTGCTTTATTTGCGAAGTTTATGTTACATATAAGCTGAATATACTTGAGTAACCCGAAATGACTCGTCAACGATTACGTGGTCCCGTCTTAATTCCATTAAGCGGTGGGAAAGCTTATTCATGTACTAGCAGGTTTTTATAACGGATATTTCGAAAATAAAACACGTTTAAAACACATTTAGTTTAGTAAACAAAGTGATTGTCTGTTTCAAATTAAATATTAAATTTTTAATATGCAAACTTGTTAAGCCGAAATTGAGTTTTTATTTTATACCCCGTCTAACCCCGTTTTCAGTTTTCGGAGTAGGGGTTGGATGGGGTATGCAAGTTAATACTCGGACCACGCAATGGTTATTGAGAGAACGTCTTAATGCGACGTCACGAAGTTGACGTCAAAACCGATAAAAGTTTAAAATTCAGTTAGAAATGTTACGTTCACAAACAACTGACAATGCAGGCACATAGTGCTATAATCCTCTTGATAAATACCTCTTTAGGACGACATTTGAAAGAGTAGTGTCGATTGTATAGAATGAACTAAACTGGACTAAACTAAAATATTATGTAATAGATAGAGTATAGTGTCATCGCAAATTGAATTAAATTCGAGATGGGTGTAGCCCATCGATGTGTATAAACCAACCAACGAAATGAGACCTATTTGATTTGTAGCATGTCTATTTCAGCATACCCAGTCTGCTATACTCCAATAACTACCAATAACTGGCAGTTAGAGTACTACATTATTCTATAAAGATATTTTCAATCAAACGATTTACTCCTGTGTAAATACAAAGGAAAGTTCAGTGACCATGCTACAATATGTAAAAAATTGGCAAATAATAATAAATATAAACACATTTAAATGGTAAAACATCTTTAAATAAGTAAACAAACCTTAGATTAAAGGTGTTCATTGTTATAAACAAACTAGCTACTGTTAATACAGATAAAAGACATAAGGCAGCAAAGTTATGACATACGAAGAAGAGATAATACTTGCCAGGTAACAGTGTTATCATTTATATTGGACCATAACTATGCATATTACAATGGATATGCTACTTTTAGTTTACTTTATGCATTTTTAAACATCTTATCATAGTTTCGCTTCGTCGATGGTTGACCATAGTTTTATTGTACCATAGCTCTAATGGTTATCCTTTGATCTTGCTTATTATATACTTTTCATAAACCCGAAGGTCTGAGCCTAAACCGCGCTATAAATGCCGATATATTTCAGCCGTGCTATAAATGACAGATTCGGCAGTTATACATGTACCATGGTCAACTCAATTTAACGCGCGCGCAGTTTTAATGTTTACGCACATCCTGTAAATCAAAATGACAAACACCACTCCTTGACACTGCATTTTCCCAAAAAAATACAAAGGCGATTGGCTGAAATAATCAAAACATGGGTCATGCTCATGCTGCGTGATAATGTTATTTCTTGATTGGATCGAGCTGTTATGTTTACTGAAAACTGCAACGCCCTAAAACTTCGTGCACGCCCATACTTAAATAAATGGCTATGATACAAAAACAGCCTTCGAGAAGCAGTATAAATTGCATATAAGCGAAACATTATGCTATAAATATTACTTAAATATTCTAACTTAAAAACATGTTACAATGTCGGACATATTGAGGTATGTTCTTAGTGTTTATATATAACAGTTTCCATAGTTTCTTTTATTATGTGTTAATCGCGGCTGTGGTGTTATGTGGTGAACCGTTCATATTTACTGTTCCATACCTGATGAAAATACTATCTAATAAATGATTTACATACTTCATGGCAAGTCCACATAATTGCCCAAACTGCTGTTAGTAAACAATGCTTTAATATTGTTACAGGTCAAAAATGTAATATTTTCACACACTTCCATTGTACGTTTACACACTTTTATTTCGTATCTAATACTATTTAACAATTATAAAAGTAATAATTTAACATACAGTTTCAATGGTGATAATTAAAAAATAAGTAACACCTGATTTAAGTCCTAAATAATATTCAGCATTTTATGTAACAACCGACGTGTGTATCCATTTGGCATTTTTTCACGGAAGCAGCAGTATTATGAATATAAATGAGTTAGTATGTAGGACTGCTAAGCCTATTAACTTATCAGCAGTCATCGACGATTTAGCATGTATGCGTGTTATGTGATTGATGCATAGCATGCACTGAGGAACCTACATCTGATACATTAATTACTAAACCCATAAAATAAACCAGTTCATAAAATCATAAAAAAAAATCATAACGACATGATATACATGCCTTTTCCTGGGGCCTTTTATTTCTTCTTTATGGCGTTGAGATATCTGCAAGATCACGCAGGATGTGCTTTGCCTCCAACTGTATCTGTATTGATTCTAAGCCTCCTGACATGCTGATAGGATGTGTTTCATGATTTCCGTTTTACCATAAATGACATTTATGGACTTCTGTCATGCTAAATCTGTGTATATGTGTTTGTAATGGCGTAGAAGCATACACTGATCTCAAAAGGAACCTTTGTCGGCGTCTGCATGGGTCATACTACTAAAGGTCCATGTACCTTGCATCCGAATTGTTACAGCTTTTGACCGTCGGGCATCTGCCTCAAAAATCTGATATCAGATCATCTGTTTTACTTATTTGGAATTAACATTATTCCTACTTGACTGTTTCTGTCGCTGTTGTACCATAGCCCATCAACAGTTGCTCTTACAATATCAGTGTGTTGCAATCTGCTCTCTGCCAGCTAGCTCATCTGCGCGACTTCCCAGACATTGACTTCCGGTTCTTATCCCAATACCTGCTCACCTGACCGGTTCATATTTACATTCATTTTTGGAGTTATCAGACGTCTTGTCATTGCTACATTGAACTCCTCCACATAGTTTAAGATCTTTACATCTATTGTAAACTTAAATTGTTTTACAATAGCACGAAAAGAACGATTTCATTTATAAAATCAATATTAGGGACACATATTTGATTTGATACTTACGTTTTAATTATTATTTAATTCATCTTTGATTTCAACTAGAAGGTGATTGCTGTTTTGATATAAATCAGCGTAAGTAGTCATCACAAACATAGGTGCTACACTGGGATTATAAAACGGTAATTCATACGTGTTGTGTGTTCTGTTATTTAGTTTCTCTATTCCTTTCGGTCTTTCTGGATTGTACTTGAGGTAGTAACTTTCAAGTGTGCCAGCTACACGATTGGTTGTACTTTATAATGGTATTCACTTATCAACATGCATATTTTACATTGACTGCACGCTTTTATGAAATATACAATGTCTATACTAGTGTTGGCTTTATTCCCGAAATGATATATTAAAATCCAGACGCGAATTAGTCGAATTTAAAATGATTCCATAACGTACTGACGGTTTGCCAGGGACACATATCCACAGGGAACACATTAAATGGTATACTTCTGTGACAAGTTCTCGTTTCACACGTGCAGCTATCGACGTAATTGCATGAAAAAACGTCAGCAAATAAAGCAACACTTTGTGGTGTGTTATTCAACTTACTAGAAGGCCGTTAACATGATTAAATAATAAATAATTCACAGAAATCTAAAAAGACAATTAATACGCACTATTACATAACCGATGGTGCATTATCATGTTTTAAACGCTCCATATCTTTCCATAGCATTCTGAATTTAATATTTAAACCCCATTTTCACCCAGAATCATATCGTCTTTCAAACGTTCTTTTTTAAGGTGCACTGATTTCATAAAGATTTGGAATACCAATTCTCAGAATTTAAGTGCTTTACTTATAATATGAGATTTTTTCCATGACATAGATTGTATACACAGCGGTAATTTGTGCTATAACGACTAATATATCCAATTAAATAGATCACCTGTTTCAGCAGCAACAAAGGAAGATAAAAATATCGGACAGGGAAAGCAGTATTCAAGGACGACAGTCAACCACAAAAATCACAAAAGCAAACACGAACGAGAAGGCAAAAGTAATAAAAAATGCAAACGACATCACAAACACAAAAGGGTTGACAATAGGGCTACCGCCTTGGAACGGTCGGTGGCAACAAAGGTCACTGGGGGTTTAAACCGGTTCTAGGGTGTACCACTGAAACCTCACTCGTACCCTACTGTCATCCAATTTAAACAGGACAGTGTAAATAAAGAAATCCCCGCCATGATCTAATCTCTAACAAACAAGGCAGCATCAATAGGCAATATAAGTAAAACACAAATATGCTCGTGTAAATATAATACAAACAAACAATAGCCTAGAAAGTCACAATGAAGGTACTCGATGACTTGGCAGAAGCCAGAGCAACAAGAGAATAAACCATTAAGGGCAAGACAGGAAAAATTATAGACAAACATCAAACGCCACCGTCCCAATGGGCTTTATGTAGGCATCATCATAGGGTCCACAGCCTGTCCAATCATCGTACAATTAAAGAGGAAAGCACAGTGGCGAACTGTAAAAGTGTCCACCACCAAGCATGCAGTACGTTGCAAAATGATAGTGTCATAACCTCTTTTGATATTTTTTTTAACAAGTTTAACAAAAAGGAAATATAAAAAGATCTGACAGGGAAAGTAGCATTCAAGGAGGACACAAAACAGAGAAACAAACACGCAAACAGACAAACAAGAAGGCATTTTGCAAAGGTTTTACGAAGTTTATGGTCATTGATGCTTCTTTGATACGACTTAAATATTTGATTTATAACAATGATCAGTTATTTTTTTGTTTTACCTCAAATGACTGCCAGACTTTCTTTAACTGTACTTTTCCAAACAATGGCCTGGTCAATTCATAATTACGGTAAATGATATAATGTGTATACAGATCTTAGACGTATCTACTTGATGTCTGATACACCTTGTCATACATACATGGGCTGCTTTCGGTGTTAAGAATCCGTACCTATTGCGAGGACAAACTGTCAAAAGCGCAATTTCATCCATTACGTAGTCCAACCTAAATTCCGTTAAGCGATGGGAAAGCTTATATGTTGACAATAAAACACGATAACCTGTTTAAATTAATTTTACAATATGCATTATTTTAAGCCGAAATTAAGATTTTGATTCATACCACGGACAACCCAGTTTTCGCTTATTTGAGAAGTAGTTGGATGGGATATGAAAGTTAATACTCGGACCACGTAATGTTGACACGCATAATATATGTTTTTGGTTTCATATAAAATATATCTCATATTCCGATTAGCTACATTTCATACATGCGATCTGTGATGTATGGAAAGTTTGCTCCATTGTTGGCTTTAATAGTTTAATTTACAATTTCACATTGACACCAGCAACTGACTCAATTGAAGGATCTAGGTTAGAGTTCTCTACTACGTATTTAAATCAAATGGGATACGACGGTGCTATGCACATTTTGATTATATTTCTCCAAAACGGTTTATGTTGTTTAAAATACGATTAACATAACCACATGTTCGTATTTCAATGTGCAAATGAAATTCAATAATTGTAATCCAGGAGATAAAATGTCCAAACATAGTTCGGTAGAACATGTTTAAACAGTGTAAGCATACACTGATTAATCAAAGCAGTTTGACGCACATATTCCAAATTCTAAACTTAATGTATTGGATTAATTATATATCAGTCTTTCTAAAGGTGATAGATTAGAATTTCTCAGTAAATGAATATTTATAGAATATTCATAGTCGCTAACATTCAAAACAATAACTAACTGAGTTTAGTCAAGGCGTCAATAAAATGCTGCTGACGTCAAAATTAAGCACCGATAACGTTCAAGAAAGTGAATAATTTCGGTTGAAATCATAAATAAACTGACTAAAAATGATTTTTTTGTGAAAAGAACCACACCCTCTCGTGAAGAATGTCCCTATACTCTAATCCAGCAGTTAAATAATATCTATGTTTTGACGGATCACACGATTACACATAATCAGTCCGCTAACACTCATGATCTCAGTGTTGTTTTACAGTGTGGAATATTAGTCAGATGTTTTGGATGGGGCTGCGAGTAGGAATGTTACGGCCTTTAATATTTATAAACTTCGAAATTAAAGCGGTCTGACAGGATTTTGACCACATTACAACATTAATCATGAACTTCGTCAGAAAAAAATACGATCCTATAGTATTGCAGCGCAGTCCATATTTAGAGACTGATCCATCTAAGTCAGTCGTTACTCTTCAATTATTTTTTTTGGGAGGTCTGGCCAAACTAATGAGTCTCTATGCTTGCACATTCTGCAACCCGAAAAGGAAGGAAGGTGAAGGAAGATCTGTTACATACTGTTTTTGTATTCTACAAGTGGTGTTCAGAAAGTATAAAACATACGGAAACAAGTACATACTATTTAAATTGTATACTACAAGGGACGTTCAAAAAGTATCAAGCATAGCATAATACACAGTTCTACCCACCAGACAAATACTTGCCAGAAGACAGTTGACCAATGGTGCGTTGCAGAGATTGATTACAAAATGCAGCAATGTTTGTGGGAACTTGGGGCTATGCCAGTCTAAATGTCCCACAAACATGGATTTTTTTTCTATAGACATAGAACAAGTTTGCCTATTTATAAGTTTAAAATTAGATGTGCAATTAAAATTAAATTTGGAATAACGGTTCAAATTGGGTAGCTTCACAGAAATATGAATTTTGAAGTAATTTAAAACAATTAATAATTTGACGGAAAGCAGAACAAACTACCAACCATGTACTGGATTCCTAAATTACATAACAATCCGTATATGGCCCGCTTTATTTCAGAGTCTAGTGTCTGCACCACCACAAACACCTCCAAACTTTTAACTGCTTGCCTTACTGACGTTAAACATTAAACAATGTTATGGTAAAACTTATGAAAACTCAGAGATAAATTTGTTTTGGTCACTAACAAATTCAGGAGACGTTCTTGATAAAATGTGCAATAAACGTCAAGTTTCATCTATTAGCACTTATGACTTCTCTACGCTATATACAACCTTACCACATCACCTTATAAAAGACAAGCTTATTGCTCTTATTCAAAAAAACATTCGCTAGGGAAAATACTACATGTTTGGCCTGTAATAATATTAAAGCGTTTTTTACTAACGGCAGTTTAGACAACACTTGTCTCAGATCTGTTTCTATATTGCTATGAAAGGTTTCACCAGATACCCAGGAAGATGTTATTGGGGCCTTTATTGGCACCTCTCGGTATCTAGATGACATATTAAATGTTGACAACCCTTTCTTTACGACTATTGTTAATACTATATACCCTGAAGAACTTCAACTTAACAAAGCTAATATTTCTGATAATAACACTTCTTTTCTTGACTTAATTTTGATATTGTTAATTATCCCCACTTCTTACGGGGTGTATGTGTATGTGTATGTGTCTCAACTTATTCGTTTTTCTAGAGCTTGTATTCGAGTTGAAAACTTTAATATTCGTAACCATTGCATAGCTAAAAAGCTACTCCATCAGGGTTACTGTTACCATAAACTTCGTAAAACCTTTACAAAATTGTATTATCATAACCATGATCTCCTTTCTAAATATAAAAGTAATTTAGGAACTCTTATGCGACAAGGACTATCACAACCTCACTTGTATGGTGACTTGATTTGCAAACTTCGTAAGATCCTTGGTCATGCTCACTTTTATACTATGTTTGTTAAACTGGTTAAAAGGTTTATCATACGATGTTATGACCCAATCATTTTTAAACGTACTGCATGCTTGGTGGTGGACCTATTTATAGTTTGTCACTATGCTTTCCTCTTTGATTGTGCGATGACCGGACAGGCTGTGGACCCTATGATGACGTCTACCTGAAGCCCAAAAGGACGGTGACCTTTGATGTTTGTCTGCAGTCTTGTCCTGTCGTGCCCTCAACGATTTTTTCTCTTGTTGCTCTGGCTTCTGTCAAGTCATTGAGTACCTTCTTTGTGGCTTTCTATATATTAACTATAAATGCTGCCTTGTTGTTTAAAGAATAGTTCATGGCGGGGATTTCTTTATTTACACTGTCCCATTTTATTGGGTTGACAGTAGGGTAAGAGTGAAGTTTGGTGCACCCTAGAACCTGGTTTAAAACCCCAGCGGCCTTTTTTTGCCACTGACCGTTCCAAGGTGGTAGCCCTATTGTCAACCCTTTTGTGTTTGTGATGTCTTCTTTGGCCTTTTATTCATGTTTACATTTGTTCTTTGTTTCTGTGTGTGTTTGGAGTTGACTGTCGTCCTTGAATGCTGCTTTTCCTGTTCGATTTTTATATCTATATTCATATCCAAATGACGTGGGTGGAGCTTAGAGCAAAATACAGAACTATGTATTACGTAATGTTTTAAATTGTATACTACAATGACCATACAGAAAGTACAAAAATCGCCTGCCCATTGTTATGTCAATGGACAAATAAAGATAAGAGCAATAAGTACAAAAACAAACATTGTTTGATAAAGATAAAGATTGTGGCATGATTATTTACAACAGTTTATAATTATATACATGTAAAATATATAATTATAGAGATGACACCTCAGTCTGTACATTAGGTAGGTATTAAACAAATCAAATATTAAGGCAAATCAAAACAAATCAAATATTAAATAAAATCAGTTATTCCCATTGCCACGGTTTGCATTCTTACTGACGGCAGAAAATTATAAATGTGCCACTTGGCCAAAGTCATTATTATCAGGGCTGCCACAATTATCAATCATTCTCCGTTGTTTTAGGTCGTATCCTAGAGTTCCTCTTTGGCTGCAAATGCTGTGGTTGTTCTGTAAAATTATGGATACATACAGAGGTGTTTCTTATTACGTGTACGGTTTATATATCTTTACAACAACAGTTAAGTGTATCTTTTGTTAATTTTTCTGAATGTGGTTGTTATTGTTAGAGATATCCTTTCGATGGGATATACTTTTGTAACACTGTCTTGTCAATGTGGTCAATGAAAATAGCGAGAATATGTACACATAAAATCGATCTGTCTTCTCCTCTCTTTATGGTAATATTTTTCTTTGTTCATTGACTATTAAATTGCGTTTTTTACATGTTTTCCTGGATTATGAACCGGAATGACTAACAAAAGATCGACGCGTGACTTTGCCAGTAATTCAAATTATTTAAGATTAATTACCTCCAAAGTACGAGTTAGGTCAACGAGTTTAATGAATGCATAAAGGCAATACACTATTATTAAATGTGTATCATGCACGTGTAATGATCTATACTACAGTTTTACCACAATCATGGGAGCATTTAAGCACGTGTTAGAAACGTATGAAGTGCTAAAAAGAGTCACTAATATATTGACAAGCATTGCTTTTATATGTTGTCTATGTCACTATATTTTTATTATCATCGTAATATTTTGCATTTATATTATATCATTATTTCCCCTAGGACCTTTGCAAAAACATTTTACACACGTTTAAATAAATCTTCAATACATGTCTTAAATATTTCTGCTTTCAGACAAGGACCATTACATGGTCCGAATTTTAATTTTCATAACCCATCAAACCCCTTCTCCAAGAAGCGAAGGCGGTGTTGGCTGGGTATGAAGTCAAACCTTAATGTCAGATTAAAATGTTTGCATTTTTTAAATTAAAACATTTAATAGGTAATTTCAAAATGGTTATCACATTTTTCAGTAAAAATGTTTTTAAACGTGTTTTATTGTGAATTCTAACACGACCTCTGCAGTCTTTCATATACACAAAGAAGGGAGACAGCTGTATGTTATTCTACGATAAAACACAGCTGTTACATTAATTCCCCGCGTATATTTCATCCGTTGGAAGCGCCACGTTACATGACGTCACTTGGTAAATATACGTCACGAAGACAAACTGAACAGTAATTTTAATGAAATGTTAATTACAACAAAATTGCCATTCTTCCAAACCGTGCACACCCCCGAAATAAACCCATCATATGCACATGTACATATAACATTAATAAGCATCTTGAACAAGGTGAGAACGTTTGACGTCATACAGCGCAAGCTATATGACGTAAGCAATGACTTAATTGTTTGCCACGTGAAAACTAGTGCATTGAAACGCAGAACTTTGCATACGGGGGCGCCCAATGGAACAGCCTGTAAACATAGCAGCCTGATTACCTTGACGTCCGAGATAATATATAGTGCCCCAACAATAGCGTAAATAATGGGGTTATTGTTGTGTTAGAATCGAAATAATAAATACGGACCTGTATTTTATCGGTGAATAAAATACAGTTAGTCGTTCGGATGCGAGATATTAAATCACTCGTGCTTACGCACTCGTGATTTAATTACTACGCATCCGAACTCCTAACTGTATTTTATTCACCGATAAAACACAGGTACTTATTTATTATTTCTGAAATATCTGTTATAAAATCCTACTAATATAAGCTTTCCCATCGCTTAATGGAATTAAGGTAGGACCACGTAATGATCACAACCTGACGTGATTTACACATTTCGTAAAATCCTTGGTTATGATCACTTTCATACAATTTAAAACTTGTATCAAAGGAGGTTTTGTCCAATCGTTTTGCAACGCACTGCGAATGTTTAGTTGTTGACACATATATACTGTGCTTTCTTCGTGGACTGTGCGATGACCGTATTAATATTATGATGACGTCTATCTCAATATTGAAAAGATGTTATATGCTGCAAGCTTGCAGCGAACAATTTTGTTCACCATAACAATTCTTAATTGTTCGCCAAAGTTCGCCACTAGCGGTGATGTTGTCGCAAACATGATGGTATTTTTTGTCGAATTTGCAGCAAACTCGCCAACAATTTATACATTCGCCAGAAACATTTATTTATTTGCAACGTACACCGTAACATGCAGTATTTTGTACTGTACTCTAATTAGTTCTAGCCTTAAACAAAACAAAAATTAAAAAAATAAATAAAAAATAAAATAAGAGTACGAGATAGTGAATATCTTCTGTATCAATGTTAAGACATTTCGTAAGAAATGACATTAATTCGACTAGAGGAGCATCGTAAGCGATATATGATTAATTCGAGCATGTCTTGCAGGTCTAATTCATAGATGGGTCAAATGTATGGGAAATGTATCTCTGTCAAACAAATGTTACCACTTGAACAATTTTCACTCAGAAATCCCCAAGATAATAAATGACACTGACCAAGATAATGCTAAAGCTTAGTTGAATCGATGATAATGACACTTGATTATTTAATACTGGCAAATCAATCACTGATTTGTATAACGTTATGTGTCGTCCTGAGATGATAGAACTGCAGGAAAGGTGGATGTTACATTCTCCCACATCCACACTAAAGTCATATTTCTGCGAAGTTAAACATCTTAACAATGTCAGTTTGTTGTTTCAAGTTTCTAAGTATCAAGGTCTTTCTTAATATATAGAGGATATTTGTTGTTTTGCAATGAATAAAGATTTTATTCCATCTAGAAGTATGAAAACTGCGAAGCATAAGTGAAACTATTGAATTTTAATCACTTTGAGATGAAATTTCGCATTCGTGAACATACTTCTCGATGAAATAAAATCTGTTATACACGACAAAACAACACATTTTTTTCTTTTATGTTTTATAATCAAAATGTACTGCAGTATACATAATTATTTTTTTAAATATGACGACGTCAACAATTCTGAAATACTTAACTAGTTTAAAAAAATATAGCTCATTGTTTTAGTTAGACTATTTAAAGTCGGATGATATATACACTGAACGACTTTAAAAACGCAACAGGGAAATAAACTAAGATAACCGACATATTTCAATAGAAATTCATTTTTAATTTCATCTAATCTATTTAGTAACCATATCTACAGTTGAATTGCTGAACATTTCATTAATTGATCAACACTACAATTGTTAAATTCAAAATATATACATGCTCTGAATTTAACAAATTTTCAGCAAATCAGCTGTATATATTGTTAAATGGAATACTTATTAGATGAAATTAAAATTTAATTTCTATTGAAAATATGTCACCTATCTTAGTTTATTTTCCGTGTTGCGTTTTTAAAGTCGTTAAACATTTATTTTCTAAACAAATAAAAAATAAATTGTTTTTGATATTGAAAAAAATAGTTGTTCCGGCAGTGAAGAAATAAAACAAACTCTATATTTCACACGTATGAAATACCACTTTTATTTCATTGCTAAAGTCCACTATTTCACTGCTAAGCATAAAATAAATATTGAATATGTTTGCGTAACGTAACTTAAGGTCACATACTTTACTCCGTCATTTTGATTTTAACGTTTCGATTAGTCAGTGCAGGTGTGGTGTCTAGGACGTTTGTCGTACTATGTGCCAGTAATTTGGAATGGAATCCAAGAACGTCTATGCACGTCCGTTAAATATGTTTTTCCAGCGAATTCATAAAATTGATATATTTTTATATTAACTGGAATTATATTTGTTAACATTGACATTGAATCGTAATATGAATTTGAGTTGAATGTTTTATAATCGAGTACAACTTGTATACATTATATTTTGCTTGTAGAATTAGTTTATAATTTGACAGTCAGGTAACATTTACCGAAACGCATTTCAAACCTTAAAAATATAAGTATATACTGAACAGGAAAGCTCAATTCATGTACCAATAGCACAGTTTGAACTCTTAGTGCTAATACAGAGTTGCAGCAAGCTTCTTAGAAGAATACAATAACACCACTCAACTGGATAGTTAGGTACCATGAAATATAAACGCTAATAGTTTTCCATGAATTGCATGTTGAATCATGGTGTTTTAAATACAAATTCTTAACAACGCAAATATTTATCCATGTGATTGAAGTCCGTGCTGACCTGCGAGAACCCAGGTTAAAAGTTAAATGTTGAAACTATTCTAAATGTATTCTAGAACACCGCAAAAAGTGGAAGTATTTCAAGATCACCGCCCGAGGTCTACAATAAAACAAGAACGTGTAAATACTGGACAATGGTGCTGATTTGACACTGAGGTAAGTATGGTAACTCCTAGACAGATATATCAATAACTTAATAGAACAAATTAAGTTTGCTATCGGAAATACAAGACAGGAGATGAATAGGATGTATGTAACCCTTTAATACTCAAGGGAACATCACAGTGGTATACGAGCAGACAATCAGGACACAATCTGTATTTCTTTCACTTTCCAAGGCATTATTCCAAATATATGTAAAAATAAGAGAATTATGTATCTGCAGCAGACAAATGAAATGACTCGCATATATCATAGTCTGTGGATTTATCCTATGAAGCTGCATTAAAGGGACACATGGCAATCTTGAATGGCGTCCCGTTAGTTTTCCTACATAACTTGCGTAACTTGTGTTCAATCATTAATATTAATTATTAGAATAGTTCAAAGCGAAATGGTTATAACTACTACTATTAACTACATATTATATTGCACCTATACTATGTTTTGGTAGAATAACGAAGACAATTGAAATCTCAAATTTGTATATTTAATCATATGTAAGCAGTTTTAAAGTCAAAATAATACAGAATTAATAAATAGTGGTGCTAATTTTAATGCTTGATATAAAACTCAAGATTGTCGTGTGTCCCTTTAATACACTCAATATAGTTTGTAGATGTTTTCCGCAGAAAATGCGTTTAGGGACTAAAATCTTCTCAGAGATATTGTGGGCGTATATATTGTGATGTAGAGAGTTCAATAATAAATCAATGTATTCAAATTTTCTAAAAAGATTCAAATGAAGACAAAGCATTGACTTTAAGAAATAATATAAATCAAATACATTTACATTATTATGTTTGTCTATCTGTGAGAGGATCGAGTGCAGTAAAGCGAACAATAAACACGGAAAGAGGCAAATACGCTTAAAACAGCGCAAGGATGATATAAATGTATATCTTGCATAGTCCATGTTTCCTGAATGTTGTCTAAGTGCTGTTAATGTGTTAATGTTTCGTCACAACAAAACGTCCTGATTCAAACTGATGGTTTACTTTTAATGCTGTGTTTTTTTCTCTTCGATGTCTGTCGAAATATAAACATAGGTTCAAATCTTGCGAATCAATGAATCATATCTGCATAAAATCACAGGCTTTGCATTCTATTTTTTAATCGTTCTACACTCTAAAGACTTGATTAATGCTAACCGAATTTCATCCATATCCTGAACATCTCCAAGAAAGTGTAATTATTCTCATATAACATTTTGGTATGCGACAGACCGCTATCCGAAGATGTAGTCACATACCAAGTTTGGTATCACTAAGTGTAATGGTATTGAAAATACGGTCCGGACAAGGATTTTCTATGACAGACATCACAGGTCAAGGTCACAATGACTTTATTTTGGTACGCGACACACCGCTATCTTAAGAGGTATTTAAATACCAAGTTTGGTATCTCTAAGTGTTATAGTATTAAAAATACGGTCCGGACAAGCATTTTATATAACAGAGGTCACATGTAAAGGTCAATGTCACAGTGACCATATTTTGGAACGCGAAACACCGCTACCCAAGATGTATCCACACACCAAGTTTGTTATCTCAATGTCTTATAGTATTGAAAATATGGCCCGGAGAAGCCTTTCCGGAACATTTTGTATGACGGAGGTCACAAGTCAAGGTCAATGTCACAGCGACCTTATTTTGGTACACGACACACCGCTATTCCAAGATGTATTCAAATACTAAGTTTAGTATCTCTAAGTGTTACAGTATTAAAAATACGGTCCAGACAAGCATTTTCTACGACAGAGGACACAGGTCAAGGTCAAAATGACCTTTTTTTGGTACGAGACAGACAGCTATCCCAAGATTTATTGAAATACAAAGTTTGTTATCTCTAAGTGTTATAGTATTAAAAATACGGTCCGGACAAGCACTTTCTATGACAGAGGTCACAGGTAAGGTCAAGGTCACAGTCACAGTGACCTTATTTTGGTACGCGACCCAACGCTATCCATGGATGTATTCAAATACCAACTTTTGTGTCTCTAAGTGTTATAGTATTAAAAATTCGGTCCGGACAAGCATTTTCTATGACAGAGGTCACAGGTCAAGCTCACAGTGACCTTATTTTGGTACTCGACACACCGCTATCCAAAGATGTATCCACACACCAAATTTGTTATTTCAAATTATTAAATTATTAAAAATATGGCCCGGACAAGCATTTTCGAAATATGTCCTATGACAGAGGTCACAGGTCAAGGTCAAGGACACATCGACGTTATTTTGGTATGCGACACACCGCTATCCCAAGATGTATTCAAATACCATGTGTGGTATCTCTAAGTGTTATAGTCTTAAAAACACGGTCCGGACAAGCATTTTCTATGATAGAGGTCACATGCAAGGACAAGGTCACAGTCACACTGACCTGTTTTTGGTACTCAACACACCGCTATCCCTAGATGTATTCAAATACCAAAGTTTGATATCTCTAAGTGCTATAGTATTAAAAATACGGTCCGGACATGTATTTTCTATGACAGAGGTCACAAGTCAAGGTCAAGGTCACACTGACCTTATTTTGGTACGCGACATACCGCTATCCCAACAGTATCCCCGCCAGCAAGTTTGATATCTCAAAGTCTTATAGTATTGAAATTATGGCCCGGACAAGCATTTCCGGAACATTTTCTATGACGGAGGTCACAGGTCAAGGTCACAGCGACCTTATGTTAGTACGCGACACACCGCTATCCCAAGATGTATCCACACACCAAGTTTGGTATCTCAAAGTCGTATATGGCCCAGAAAAGTATTTTCGGAAGGACAGACGGACAGGGTGCAAACCTATAGTCCCCCCCGGGTCCGGTTGGGGACTAATAAAGCATACCCTCCATTTAACTGGATAAAATAATGACAAGGAGATAGAAAAAGTAAACGCAATGCTAAATAACAAATAATTATTTTATTCTTAGCAATGAAACAGTGGATTTTAGTAGTGAAAACAGTGATATTTCATACTCATATGTTTGAAATATAGAGTTTTATTTGTTGACTGCCAGAACTACTTCAACGTCAAAAAACACTTCTTTTAGAAAATATATGTAAAGAAAAACGAAAAAAAACTGATATATGTATATTACTAGCTTAAAAATGGAAATAAAAAAGTTAACTGTACTTTTTGAAAATCTGTCAATGATTTTAAAAGTATTGGTGTATTTAGCAATTGTTGTCATTTTATGTTGATATATATATTTTTCCAAAGTCAGATTTTTTCAAAAAGTCAATTTGAATGTTACATTATAAGTCTAAACTAAAAAACTGAGTGGTACTTAATTAAAATCGGGTAAGCATGTTTGAAGTTATGTAGAGTTCAAAATAGCAAGTTCACCATACTGAACCAAAGACGTTGCCGAAAATGTGCTTTATTGTAAGACATATAATAAAGCATTAGCTGTTGGAGCGTTCATAATAGATTTTTATTGATCTCAAAGTCATCAAACTTTAATATTTTAACTTACGATATCAAGCCAAATCTGTGTGGCTGTGCAGTGTCGCGGCTGTAAAATGTCCCCACGTGCTACGAATCAGTAGTGTTATTTTTACTGGTCCTTTGGGACTAGCGAATCCAATATATGTGGCTTTGAAGTCGAATATCGCTTAAGCCGGTGCTATGGGGCGTGAGAGGTGTTGCTTCTTTCATTACTTCTCATGAACATACTCAATAAAACCGAGTCTGCTGCTTTATTCTCTTAGTTGTGTTTGTTGCTCCCAAAGGATCACCTTTATCAGTATTTATTATTATTATTGCTTAACGTAGACTATCGCTTTAGCCGGTGCTCGGAGGCGTGAGAGGTATTGCACCTCACATTACCCCTCATGAAAGACTCAATAAAACGGAGTCTGCTACTTTTATCTCTTGTTTGTGTTTGTTGCTTTCCAGTGATTCCCTTTTTAGTATATATTGACCTTCACACTAGCGGTTGTTTACTGCTGTGTGGCCGCCGTAAAAAGTCACCCCGACTACAAAGCAGTAGTGTTATTATTTACTGTCGCTTTGAGATCATCAAGCACAATCTGTGTGGGTTTAAAGTAGAATATCGCTTAAGCCGGTTCCAGGAGGCATAAGAGGTGTTGCACAACACATTACCCCTCATAAACAGACTCAATAAAACCGATTCTGCTACTTTTATCTCTTGTTTGTGTTTGTTGCTTCCAAAGTATCCCCTTTCAGTATTTATTATGCATGAAATACAGCAAACGCATAAACGAAAATCAATGTACAGGATAGCAAATTCTTCAAATTTGAAAATTATCCACGGCATTGCCAAGCAAAAACAGAAAATATTTTTCATTGTAGACATTTGTGTTATTTTGACAACATATGTACACAGTTCAAACCTATGTTATATTTGAAAGTTTCTTCTGACTAAAAGCATGTGTATTTTTGCCATTTAATAGAAAAAGTTTTTCTCCATCAAATAGTTTAGCTTGACTTTATGTTTATAACTATATTACATACTACGCAACGTAGAATGTAAGTCGCTGTTTATATTCGTAATTATACTTTGATCTACACCACACTATATGCATGCATGATTTTTCGAGAAACAAGTTGGTTCGTTATTGGTATTTCTTGTATACAGGATAAGGTTATCCGCGTTGGAAAGTCTGCTCTTACACACGTGGGAAGACAAAAGTCGCGCAACAATATCAATTGCTTGACGTCATTGTGTTATGAAAATGCATATTAATAAAGGATCAAACAAAAACATATTTTAGATAATAATGTATTGCCATTAAAGAATCGGAGAAATAAAAAAAAACGTATTTAATTGGCCGTTAATTATCTCCCACAATCCCAGTATTTCAAACTACATGCATACACATATGTTAAGCTCAATATACAAATATGTGTGAAGAAGTGTTGGCTGTCTGGATGCCTGAAAATGTGTAGACTTAGAAATTGCCGTTAAATTATTGTAATTGTCTTCACCGGAGATACTACCTTAACATGTTTCTACTTTTAAGCCATTTGAAAAAAATAAAAGACGATGGTTAAAAAAATAAATATCAATAATTCGTTTCATGCGATTCGAATATTTTGAGCGTTCAGTTAACGTTCGACTGTTATACATACGTTTGCTGCCGAGGCTCTTTAAGACGTTTAATCACAATATTAATAACACGTTTTAAATTTATGGATGAGTGCGTAATATACTTGTTCGTCAGACTACCAAGAAAATAAAGTAACATTATACAATTATGATATTGTAAGGTGGTATCTGCTCATGACCTATTTTATCACGTCAGTAGAGTCGAGCAGGTCCCAGGATTCTTTATTCTCGTTGGAGCGGCATTTCATATCGTTGACTATGTTGATGAGCTGTTAAACATCATTCAGTTAAATTTAGTTCCAGTAGCTAATACGCAAAAACCTAACAAAAATAAGTATAAGAGTCGAACAGAAATTGCAGCTCTCAAAGAACACAGTAAACCCAAAAACACGCAAAACTACAAACATGAATGGCAATGTTAATACGGGATAAAGACATATGACGTCACAAACACAAACAATGGTTGACAATAGGGCTACCGGTCAGTGGCAGAAAAAGGTCACTGCGTGTTTAAAGCAGGTTCTAGGGTGCACCAAACCTCACACTTACCCTACCGTCATCCCAATAAAACGGGACAGGGTAAAAAGAAAAGAAATCCCCGCCATGAACTATTCTCTAACCAGCAAGGCGGCATTAATAGGCAATATCAGTCAAACACGAAGATGCTCGTGTATGTATAAATACGAAACAACAATAGCCTAGAAAGGCACAAAGAAGGTACTCAATGACTTGGCAGAAGCAAGAGCATTGACATCTTCATGGTAATAGCTGACCTGTATACATGTACGTGTATGCTCACAAATATTAATTAATCTGGTTACAACTTACAAAGTACGTCTGTCTCTTCTGCGACAATGACTATCACAACCTGACTTCTATGGTGATGTGATTTATAAACTTCGTAAGAGTTATGGTCATGATCACTTTCATACTATCTTTGTTAAACTTGTTAAAAAGTTTATCAAAAGAGGTTATGAACCTATCAGTTTGCAACGTACTGCATGCTTGGTGGTGGACTCTTTTACAGTTCGCCACTATGCTTTCCTCTTTAAGTAATTTACTCTATGGTGTCGCCTACCTAAAGCCCATTGGGACCGTGGCGTTTGATGTTTGTCTATGATCTTTCTTGTCGTGCGTGCCCTCAATGGTTTATTCTCTTGGTGGTCTGGCTTCTGCCAAGTCACTGAGTTCCTCCATTGTGGCTTTCTAGGCTATTTTTTTTTGCATTATATTTACACGAGCATATTTGTGTTTTACTTATATTGCCTATTGATGCTGCCTTGTTGGTTAGAGGTTGGATCATGGCGGGGATTTCTTTATTTACACTGTCCTGTTTTAATGGGATGACAGAAGGGTAAGTGTGAGGTCTATAACCGGTTTAAACCCCCAGAGGCTGACTTTGCCACTGACCGTTCCAAGGCGGTAGCCCTATTGTCAACCCTTTGGTGTTTGTTATGTCGTTTGCATTTATTAATACTTTTGCCTTCTTGTTTGTCTCTTTGCCTGTTTGTTTTTGTGTTTTGTGGTTGACTGTCCTCCTTGAATGCTACTTTCCCTGTCCGATCTTTTAATATTTCTTTCCAACATCAATAACATAATTCATGGCCTCGTGGATCCATTCTCCTCGGAAACAATCTAATCGCGTAATACAAAGTACATTTTGTATGCGATTAACACAAAGGAAAACCTGTTGCCAGAAGCCAGGCGCTAATTATTATGTCGTATATACTACTTTAATGAATTTCATGTAACAAAGTATACTTTGATTACAAGGTCTACCTTCATGTAATTAGCTGTAGGCCATTTTTGTACAAACACGATGAGATATAATTGGAATATTACATGGAATTAGATGTATATAATAGTGTAGTTTAGGCTTTTGTTTGATTATGCGTTTATTTTTCCTTTCAGGATATTAACCATAGTAGAAAAGAAAGGATTGTCAATGTTCAATATGTCATTCAAATACCGCGAGGTGTCATTAAAGGCTTCACTTACATCTGCCTGAGTATCGGGTGAAAGACTCAACATGAAACCTCTTTCATATCAATACAAGAACAAGTCTGCGACAAGAGATGCACATTTCGTACCCAAATGGATAACAACAATTTGTCTAAACACGGTAGTTCCATACCTGACGAACATATTATCGATTAGGAGAATGAGTGCTTCACAAATTTCTTCGCAAGTCAAAATAGTGTAATTATCTAAACTGCCGTTTGTAAAAAAACGCTTTAATATTATAACAGGCCGAAAATGTAGTGTTTTCTCTAGCGAAAGTTGTTTGAATGACAACAATAAGCTTGTCTTTGATAAGGCGATATGGTAAGGTTCTACATAGTGTAGAAGTCAACAGCACTTATAGATGAAACTTGACTAGAAATGACATGTAATTGAAGCCTTTAATGACTACTCTCGGTATCTGGATGACATATAAAACATTGACAATTCTCTCCTTTCTGCTATAGTTAATACTGTCTATCCTAAAAAACTTCAACTCAACAAAGCTAATATTTCTGATGATGATTTTTCTTGATTTACATGTCGATATTGAAAATGGAGAAATAATTAGTAAAATCTATGACAAGAGAGATGATTTTAAATTTGATATTGTTAATAATCCCTATTTAAATGGGGATGTTTCCCTATCTACTTCTTAAGGGTTTATGTATCGCAACTTATTCGTTTTTCTAGAATTTGTAGTCTAGTCTTTGTATAACTTTGCATCAGGGCAACCGTTACCATTATCTTCGAAATTGCATTATCGTAACCCTGATCTACTTTTAAAATATACAAGGAATTTAAAAGCTCTCATGCGACAAGAAATTTGGTGATATGATTTACAAACTTCGTAATATCTTTAGTCATAATCACGTTCATACACTCTTTATCAAAACTTTTTACTATTAATTCTGCTTAGTTTGCTAGATGATACAGTCAGACGGGGATTTATTTATTTGAAATACACCGTTTAATTGGGATGGCAATATGGAAGATATGAGGAGATTTGGTACACCCTAGATCCTGGTTTACAAACAAAGCGCCTGTTTGCCACTGACAGTTCCAAGGCTGTGTATAACGAGTGTTATCCCATTTGAGTTTGTGATTTGACCGGTTGACTGTTGACCGTGAATTATACACGTCCTCTTAAAATTTTATACGTACATGCACCTTCTAGATTTAGTGTCAGAATACCTTTTTCTAATATCGATTTAGGACAAATGGTCACGTCCAGAAACATACATGAAGATTCGAACATTACATACAGATACACCTTCATTCTTATGCAAATGAGACGACTGCTAGAGCTAGAGTCAATTATTTGACCGCAAACCTGGTATTCAACTTAAACATTTGCTCAACAACTATAAATCAATCTTTACATTATTTATCAACGTGTAGTGTATAGTGCAACTTGTTTGGTATATGCTTGTCATAAAGTGTAATTCTATGATAAAACATGCATTATATATTATAAGAATCTTTCATGGGTATCCGGTGAAGATAGAGAATTCTAACCCGAGGTATAAGTGTTATTAAACACTTATGCCGGGGGTGGGAATTCCCTATCTGAACCGAACACCCATTACCGATTCTTTTTCTTGCATATCATTGACATTTTGTGCGTTGACGTCTCCAATAAGTAACGTTTTACATGTTTTTTGTGTTTTTTTCGCACAATGACGTCATTCATCTGTTCACTTTAATGACGTCATTATTGATTCGCGTGACTCTTATCTTTTAATAAAGATAAACTTTGGTCTTTACCCATAAATATTAGACTTTCCATTCCCCATGTAAAACGCGGATACCCGTATCTGGTATGCAAGAAAATGCATTCTTTATCATAGAATTACACTTCATGACAAACATATACAAAATAAGTTGCACTATACACTGCATGTTGATAAATAGAGTCGATATCGATTTATAGATAGACAGATGATCCTTATTGTTTGCTCCCTTAATTTTTAATCACCAGATTCGTTAACAGTAATTGTTATGAATGTGTAAACAAATCAGATGCTTTGATGCTTCTGTAGACTATTGTTTTCAACAATACATTTGTTAAATAAATAGATGTGTGAAGACCAATCAAACGCTACAAATGACACGATCATACATACGTTCGCGTGCACTACACTTTGAATATTCTATGCTGCTAAATAATACTAAATATTACATAATTTAAAATAAAGAAATAGGTCAAAGAAGGTTTGAGCACGATCCACTTGTTAGCATGACTCTGAGGTTTTCCTCTAATTTGTCCGGCGTTTGGTTCTTCGCCAACTATTCGAATTTGACTCGAACGTTGAGAACTGCATACCATCTAGTTTTGAGCGCGATACGAATTTTATTGAATGTGCATAAACCTAGTATTTCGTGATTGACCAGTTACAATTTAATTAAACACACATTTGCATGAAATTTACAATAACATATGACCCTGAATTTGCCTCTTTTCAATTATACGGATATAAAGTGTCATTAAAAATTTAAAAAGTTGTATCGGACACGTAAATTGCATGACATTGTACCGTGGCCTTAGCATGCACAACCAATGAACCATCAACCGATGATACATTATATACATCCAATTATTTCAAGAATTTTGGTGAAATATGACAAAAACAAATAATCCACATCCAGGACAAAACACACATATTGTCCATGAACGTACGTACTGAAGTTGAAACATTGAACTTTGTTTAGTTGTTATATATACACACGTACAGTACATCGCAATATTGAACAAAAGTCACAGATAAAACAGACGAGGTGCATGACTTACTAGAACCTGGTTTAAAGCCCCAGTGGCCTTTTTCGCCACTGACCGTTCCAGGGCGGTTTCCCTATTGTCAACCTTTTATGTCAACCCTTTTGTGTTTGTGATGTCGTTTGTATTTATTATAACTTGTTTGCCTTCTTGTTTGTCTGTTTGCGTGTTTGTTTCTGTGTTTTGCGGTTGACTGTACTCCTTGAATGCTGCTTTCCCTGTCCGATCTTTTTATATTTCTTTGTTCACCTTTGAAGTTGTTGTCTGTTTCTATATCTTCTTTTAGTCCTTGAAAATACAATACGTACATGCCAATCTCAGCTAAAATCAAATCAAAATCTAGTATCATATAGTCCATAAATTCAACTAGAAATTGTTTTGACATTATTAAGGTCCATGATACGGTAATGTACGAAAAGATAATGCTCATTGTCAATTTAAGCCACAGTTTTGTGGTACAATTTTGTACATTGCTGAGCTCCTCCAAATATTGTTCAAGCAAACCTACAAACCATTTGCTGAACATCAAAACTATTTATTTTACTTGGAAATTGAAATTACAAAATATTTTACAAGCAAAAGCAATTACTCAATACGGCAATGTTGATTTTTCTCAATCGCAAATTATTTTTCAATATTGTAAAACGTCAAAAATTGTTTAATAGATATCGCTTTCGTCATTGATAATTTTCAAAAAAATAAAGGCTAAATCTGTTAAAACACATCCATGTTGCAAATTGGAAATCGTCTAATTTCTCACTGGAGCAAACCTTAACACGATTTAGGCGAACAACGAAACCATTTAACTTAAGATATCGCGTTCACAAGCTGAAATATGCTGATTTGTTAATAATCGAGTGAATTTAAGTTACGTGCTCGTTAAGTTTGCTTATTCTCCAACGCCTCCGAGATTGTATAGAAAATAACTAAAAAATAAGTTGATCGTGTTCACACTAAATATTTATATTCAATAAATAACGTCATATGCTATCTAAAGAAATATAAAAAGATCGGAAATACACAACGTGGATAACATTTCAATGGTAACGTATTTGTGGCAAGAGTTATGGATATTGCATTAGAACCGTCTGTGGCAAACACAAATACCGCTTGGGATTTAACCCGGGGTCTAGGGTTCACCAAACCTCACTATTTCCCTATTGTCATCAAAGGAGGAAACTGGACTTTTGAAAGTCATATACTCCCCGTGGGTTGACAAGATCATTGGATGTAAGGAGAACTTTTTTAAGGTCGCCACACGGCACAAACAACAGTTGGAAGGTTGTTTTGCTCTTCATCTGCCCCAACCTTTAAAGCGGTGCTCGGAATTATTATTGTAATTGTTGTTTGTGGTCATGCGTATATTTGGTTGTAGCCCTTGAATTCTACAGTTAGACTTTTACATCTACCTTTGCAATGTATTGTACATTTTATCAAGAACAGCCTGAATGTTTAATGGACAAACACAAATAAATTCCAGAGTTGTTATACACTTTAGCAACATTTTTTTTGACGTGATCTTAAACAGCCGAAAGATATTAAGTTAAACGTTTGTAGATGTTTGTTATTGGCACGGGCACAATAATAGAAATAAATCAGGCTTTATACAGTTGTTTGTGTAATTAAGGAATTCGGTACTTAGTTGGAAATTGGTTTTGCGTTTCGGCTACCCAAACCTTGAAAGCAATGCTCTGAGTTACATGTATATGTGCGGTTAACACAACATGCTCAACAAATTGAACGTATTCATCACTGAATCATACTGTAAATACATTGAATGATGTACATATCATAGCGTACACTATATGCTGTAGGAAAGGGTATCGCGTGTCATGAACAGGTCAATATATTTCCAATTCGTTTGTTGTTATAATATTGGCCGACAGAAGAACAACGACTTTTATATAATATAACATGTGTATACTGATGGATCGTGACCATGGTGACGAAAGGCTTCAGCTGCTGTACTTGTAATGTGACATATGTTTTATTTCAGTATATTGCATTTGTGGATATAATCACACCTATGTTTGTCCTCTGATTATTAGAGACATCGCTACGATATCACATCGTGTAGGATTTTAATAATAAATGGCACAGGAACAGAAACCAATTTTTGGTTTAATATAATGCAATAAGCACGTAAATGCATTTAAGAGTATCCAAGAGCAGTGTTGTATTATTATATTTTTTTCAAAATTGTTGAATTTATATAAAATTTATATATAGAGATTTAACATGCATGAACAGTGTTTATATATCACTCTTTTAACAGTGTTTATAAGCACTGTTAAAAGAGTAATATATAAACACTGTTCATACATGTTAAATCTCTGTATGACAATAGAAAATTAGTTTAGAATGGCAATACATGTCCTGTCTGAATAATGTTAATTTATAATACGTCGTGGTTTCTTTTATTAAACGTTCTTAATAATATGTTAAAAAACGCAAAAACAAACCCTAAAAAAAAAACACATTGTTGCGTGACTGATTATCATATGATTATTTCAGAGAGAGGAAACTTAGATCGACAGAGAGGATTTTACATGAGTGACTGTATTATTTATTTTAATAAACGAGTTGGATCAAACGATGCTCTAAGTATCCTATTTTTTATGCAGCGAGTTTATTAAAGTCAATAATACACAGTCACGAATGTAAGATTATATTTATCACATAAGTAACACACCACCTATGACGTGATAGTTTCATTTTAATGTTGTCAATTAACCTTGTATAAGGCGGCATTTTTTAAGAGAAATAACATCATTGTTACGCTTTCACCCTACAAATAATGCTACACCTTAAACTAAATTTAACGTTATTAACATGCATTTTATAAAGTCAGATTTCGAATAAGTATAACTAGCTAAGGTGTTTGAACGTATCGTATGATCGTATGATTATACCATGCAAACAACTGGCATTAAATATTGTACACAAACACAGTGATTCGGTCCTCATTTGAATGTGTATTACGAGACATTTATTACACACTCAGAAGCCATGCTATGTGATAAATATGTATAGTAGTCAGATGGTATACTCACAACGACTAAACGCTATTACATATGCATCTATATGAGGATGGCATGTATAATGGCTCGAAGTTTGAAAATGCAAAGTTTTCTAAAACAACAACAAAATAAACTCATTCTTGGACAACGACTTGAGTTAATTTTGTATAGTTGTTTTATAAGTTTATGAACCGTATAATTATAAACAAATATGCGTAAGTATAAACATGCAAAGATCAAAAGTTGTATGTTTATTATGTATTTCATTTCCTTCTATAAAACAGGCATGTACTTCAAAAACATTTTTTAACGCGGATGTTCTAAACGTATATTGTAAAGACCTGATTGATTATTATGCATGCCTATTACTGAGATACTATTATGTACATCGCAAACTGAACCTGGGATGCAAGTTTGCGCTTCCATTTATCGAACCAATTATCAAGGAATAATGTCACACTTAACTGGTAAGACTCAGCTTTGGTCTTAGCTCGGTATAGACAAAATTGTAGCCAACAGTGTCATATAATTATTTTCAAATTATTTGCATCTTATATTACCTCTCCTGAACACACTCAATAAAACCGAGTCTGCCAAGTGTCTTTCTTGTTTCTATTTGTTGCTTTCAAGGGATACCTTTTTCAGTATTTAAACTGCGATGGCACACAACGTAGGAATGTATTTGAGAACAACTATAACGACTACTATAATATGTGAAAACAGTTTACAGAACAGAAGGAAACAAACCTGTAATATACTGAAAAGAAAAAGAAACGGATAATGGGTATCTGTATATTTTATATTTAATATGCTACTGCTAATCGAATTTTACAGGGCGACATTAGGCCTGTCCTTTCCGTCAGAATGTTTGAACAGCACCGACCACACCAATGGTTATTCCTTTAAAGTTTCATTATCGACAAAATGCGCATTTTGTTCAAGCAGGTAAGCAAACTTAGGCTTTAAACATGTTACACGTTGCAATCTCTTAACATTAAACATGTGCACTACTGAAATGGCTTGACTTTTTCAACATTTATGAATTTCGTGTAACAAAGTAAAGTTTGATTAAAATGTCTACTACACGACATAGTTGTCCTTTCTGTAATTTGTTGTAGACCCTTTTTGTACAAAATATGTTGAGATATATCTGGAATATTACTTGGAATTAGGTATATATAATAGTGTAGTATAGCCAAATATTTGACTATGCGTTTCTTTTCCTTTCAGGATATGTACCAGTCAGGATTTGGCGTTTTCCTACTCTGTATAGTCATGTTATGTATTAAAGTGTTTAGCGTGGTAGATAGTTCGACATATCAAACGAAGCATTTAGCAGTATCGGAATACGAAACATGCATTCTAAAGGTCTTGACAATTGTCATCACAGTTTAAGTAATATACCACTTTAGGTGGTTGTAAAATGAGTTAATTATATTGAACTTTAATGACACGGATTGGCATCAACAAGTCAGTGGTATCGTATGATAACACTAACATCCAATATAAGCGCTTACAGTAAAATAAAACATATAATATTGTTTATTATATGTTTCATGCAGTTAACACATACACAGTAAATTCAAGATATTGTTATTATTCCAAATTGTATCGCCACAGCTAAATATCCTTATTAAACTTCTCTGTTGGTTGCCGTGCGTAAATTAGTTTTGCTTAAATATGCACTAGCAAACAAGCATTTCCTGATAAAAACAATTGAACATTGATGACATGTTATTCAGGCTAAAGTAGCCACGTACATCTGTTACAAGACAAAAAGGTACTGACGTATGCTGAACATTAGTGTTTCTTGACCTTTTCAACGGATATGAAATTTTAATTAATTTTTATTGTTTTAAATTCCAAATAAATATATTGAATTAAAATAACTAAAACATAGTTGAAAAGGACAAGTTATAGTTTGATTGCGATCATTGACATTTTGAACTCGAGGTAGTGCTGAGAAATGTAAACGATATACTAAATTAAATTAAACCCAATCTGTCAGTTGGTGGATTTATATTCTAAACATACACTATGTTGTTTTGTTTTTCGATTTTTTTTTCAAAACGTAGTAGATCTGTTTCAACATAAGAGGTTTTCTTTAACAATCAGTATATAAAATGATGCGTAGCTAATAAACATAATATACTTGATTCTTTCCAATATCGACGAAAATACAGTATTCTCCTCAAATGACACAATACACAAGCATAACATTACAAGAAGATATAAAAATCGAACAGGAAAAGTAGAATTCAAAGACAAGTCAACAACAAACACACAAACACATAAAGAAACAAAGAACAACTACTGTAACATATATTAAAGGTGAATAAAAGGCATATAAGTCATCACAAACACACAACGGTTGGCAATAGGGCTACCGCCTTGGAACGGTCAGTGGTAAAATAGGCCGCTAGTGGTTTAAACCAGGCTCTAGGGTACACCAAACCTAACTCTTACCCAATTGTCTTCCCAATAAACGGGACATTGTTTATTAAAATATCCCCGCCAGGTTATATTCTTTAACAAACAAGGCAAGGCGGTAACAATAAAACATACTTACAAACATTAGACATTACAAATAATACATGACAAGGTTGTAATTGACTGACAAAATACTGCACAACACATTGTTATTACGACAACTAAGCGGCTTAGACGCAATCCTAAAATAAATATCAATATCAAGTTGGTATTTCAAGCTTCGGTACTCTTAATTCTTTTTAATTAACATGTCGCCAGTTGAATACTATACCTCCGACAAACAATAGCACATGCAACAGTATAATAAAGCACGTACAACTGTATTATAATATAACCTATTGTCTATACTCCGACATCAACAATAGGGCGGAGATATCTAAGTACTGGCGACATGTTAATTATTGGTTAAATTGCACCAATAATGTATTAAATGTTCAATGTTAAATGTTTAAATTTCTATGGTAGGATAACGAAGAAAACTGAGGTCATCTAGGACAAGTACACCGATTTGAGACATAATAACGAAGAATAAAATGACACAATATTATATATACATTGCGTCCCCGCACCCCATCCCCTGGGCAGACGTCCGAGTTTAAAATAATGAAACTGTTTGATGTTTATCTTTCATAGATGAGCATATATACCATGTTATATGAAAAATAAGGTAAACTGATGGTGTAATTTAAATCTTAAGTGTTTTTGACATTTTTTAGCCCACTCCCGTCGTTACTATGCGCGCATGGGTCTATGTGCACATCGGTGCGGAGCCAAAATTAATGTTGCTCGTGTTCGCCGTTATCACGAGGGGAAGTCAACCAATAATGGAGTTTCACTCTTTCATTAAAAGAAGGGAGTTATATTTAATCTTAAATATATGTAGGTATGTAATTAAAGAATGTGAAGCTCTTATGTCAACGGGAATCATGTTCCAAACCACCATTCCTGAATATCCAAAAGTACGTTTAAGAATATTTTTTCTAGGTTGTAAATGAGCTACATCCTGCCTGGCAGCAGATCTTAAGTTATAATTTGAATTTGAAGAGAAGGTTATTAAATTGATTATGTAGTCCGTTGCTTGTTAAGTGATATATAAATCATAACTCCTGTGTGATAATCACATCTGCGTTGAAAGGTAAGCCACTGGAGTTCCTTAAACATTAGTTTAGAGTAACGGTGTTTTTATAGGTTTCGCGAGAATGATTCGTGCGGCCCTCTTCTGGATTTTAAGTTTTCTATAAATAGAGAATTTATTTGTTTGGCCCCATGTTATACAACCATAATCAAAAGTAGACATAATATAAGAGTCATAGAAAAGTTTCTTCATTACATAGGTTAGGTAATAAGAAATCCGTTCCAATAGATTATTTTTTTGACACAAGTTTATTGCATGTTTTAAATATATGACTTTTCCACGATAATGATTCATCAAAGTATATGCCTAATCAAAGTATATGCCTAGTAACTTTTGTACTTTTACATTTTGAACAGCTGTGTTATTTATTTTAAGCAACAATTTGCTCAATATTTGTTTGAACCAAGTATCATACACGTTGATTTTATGGGATTAATAACCATATTGTTTATCATATACCACTCATTAACATTTTTTAAATCTGCTTGCAATTTCGTTTGAATACACGATACTGATTTCCCAAATGCATACAGTGTCATCTGCATACATATCTACATTGGTTTGTCAATATACAAAGGAATGTCATTAACATATAACAAAACGAGTTGCGGACCTAATATCAAACCTTGAGGTACTCCAAAAATAACAGGAAGAGCATTTGAAATTGAATCGCTGATCTTTACTTGGCTTCTGTTTGGAAGATAAGACTCAAATAATTTAATTGGTGTTTCTGAAAAATGATACAGTTTTAATTTTAACAAACGGATTTCGTAATCAACAAAATCAAAGGCTTTACAAAGATCTAAGAAAAGTGTGCCTGCAAGATTTCCTGAATATATTTCCTTGAGCCATTTATCGACAATGTATATGATTTTTTCGAAAACCTGATTGGTGTTCATATATTAGTTTTGTCTTCTTGAAGTAGTTATGAATTTGATTAGCAATGAATCTCTCAAATAGTTTTGATATTGTTGGAAGTATTGCAATAGGTATGTAATTATTTACATCATCTCCTAATCTCTGTCACCTGGCTTGGGTATAGGAAGAACGCATGCGCCCTTAAGTTTATCTGGAAAACTCCAAAAATGAGATATAGAGTCCAATAGAAACCACAGCGTCCGAGCGCAATGGCATCATAGGTCCACTGTACTGCAAACAAGGACTTGAAAATACAATGAAAGAGACAAAAAACAACAGAAAGGGTGGTGAAGACAGGGTTACCGACTTCGAACGATCAGTAGGCAATAAGGCCTACTGGTAAGCTTGAATCGATTTTATATGCGCACAATCCTCGCTATTATCCTGTCTTCAACGCCCAAATAGACAAGACAGTAAACAAAACTACATCCCATCAAAAGGTATTCTCTAACAATAAAGTCCACATCCTGAGAAACCAACTAAAGAAACACATACAAAATAATAAACATCTCAGGATGTATCCAGAATAATACTGAACAACCAAGAATCAAACATTTATTTATTAAAGAAGATATTGGTACAGTTAACATATATCTACATAGTTTTATAATTCTTGGTTCTATTCCATATAATCCTGTAGATTTATTTACATCTAATTTATCTTCTTTTTTTTTTACCTCGAATGGTGTGATAAGCTCTGTATTAAATATGGAACCCCTTAACTTTTCCTTTAAAACATTCTTTAACTTATCAAAGATTTCTGGTTTGTATTTAACTTTGTTAACAACTTGAGAGACATTAACGAAATGCTCATTAAACGCATTTATTATATTGGGAGGTCCTCCAATTATGTTGCCATCGATTACAATTTATTTATGTACATTTATTTCACTGTCAGCAGTGAAAGAAACTGTTTTGATGTTTTTCCAAATATAGTTTGAGTCTTGATTTTTAAGAATGGCTTTGTTGAAAAAAAATCTCTTTTCTTTTTTTAATTATTGATGTTGTTTTATTTCTCCACATTTGATACTGATCCCAATTTTCAATTTATGATTTAAATCTTTGAGCGCTCTTGCATTGTGAAGTTCATCAGTATACTGTCCTGGAAGAGTTCTAGTTTCTTTCTTTTAGTTTTAATTGGAGCATGTTTAGCTAAAACAAAATTTATTTTTATATAAGGAATGTAATGAATCATTTGGATCGGCAAACATTTCACACTCTTCAAGACCGCTGTTCTGTGAATCAAGACAAAATTTAGTTTAATTAAAATTATTATAACACCTATCATGCCTATATAGGTCAAAACTTTAAGACTATTTTTTATATCTTTCCATGCTTGATATTTCTTGAAAATAAAACTGGAAAGTGGTCACTAATACAATACAATGGGACTTTAATTTCATCTAAATTTTCTGGTTTTGTACTATAAACAATGGTAAACATGGTCTATTATAGTAGATGTACTCCTTGTCACTCTGGTTGGTGTTTTACTTACTTGTGAAAACCCATAATCATGAATAACCGTATTCCATTAATATTTCTGAAACCTTCTTCTGGAAAATATTCAATATCGAAGTCGCCAAATAATTAAGTTTCTAGTTTTAAAGAAGAGCTAATTGTGTTTCGTAATGATATATCCAAGATTGTGTCGAATCAGGAGGTCTATAGGCAAAATTTAACAAAAAATGCTTTATTTTTTCATTACATTAAATTGAATCCACAATGACTCGATATCATTAGTTTCAATGTCACTTCTGCGTGAATAAGCAATAGTATTTGCAATGTAAATCAGTATACCACCGCCCTTCTTATCATTTGTACAATCCATTCGCTCAGTAGTATCTCCATCAATATTTAAGTCTTGGATGTTTATAGTACCATTTGAAAACGTTTTGTACAGACCTAATACATCAACTGATTTAGACTGACATAAAGAACTGTCAATTCATTCTGCTTTGGCAACAAATTCTGTATATTAAATCCTACAAATGTAAACCTTTGTTTTAAAAATGTAATAGAGTTTGTAATGGTTCAATAATTCTCAGGATTATTAAGACTAACGTTTTTGTGTAATGGTATTATGTAACCGTCTGACCATATTTCCGGAAAATATCCGGTTTCAAAAACGTTGTTAAACAATGGTAAAAGTATAGGAATAAATGTGTGTTTACCGTGTACAAAGAATTCATTTAATCATACATCCGGTCCAGAACTACGACCATTTGTTAAGTTGGGAAATTGCTTCCAGTACATCTGTATGACTTATTTCAATATTCAGCTCTTCAAAAATAATTTGAAATTAAAATGAAATGTACTCAACAACATTTGCTTTAATAATTAAAACAATGATAACTCACTCTTTTAATTTCTAAACCTCCGAAAATACCCCACACGTCATTTCAGAACCCCCTTAAACTATCTCATTTTTGAATTCATAACCTACTTTATATCCTGTTTCTGATTTAAAAATGCCCTTAAATCTGCCTTTGTTTCAAGGCAGAGTTTTTCGATGATGTCGTCGGTTGGGACGATATCGGCGTCTTTCCTCGGACAGAGTGTACATAAATAAACTGTGATGTTTTGTATCTGCACAGTTTCAACAGCTTTTTTTAATATTGAATAAACTCCGTTAAGATTGCTAGAACCAGCATCGATTCCGCCAGCATATATCATGTATATGGCTACAGTATCATATTCAGACATGTCCCAGTTTCTAAGTCGTTAGGCAATTTCATTTGCTTTTGCTTTGCAGACGCATATTTCTGTATTTTGCGACAGCCCAAGACGTTGTATTCCTTTGAGTATAGAATCGCCAATTATTAATGTCTTGATTTGCTTTCCTTCAACATTCACTGACATCAAGAATGTTTCTCTGTGTCTAGACTGGCCGTTTGTTTGTAACTATAAATTACTATATATCATTATTTAGTAATACATATGATGGTTTAATATTACTTCTTGTGAACAGACTCAATTGCATTTGTGTATTGCTCTTGATGTGTTTGTTGCTTCCGAGGAATTCCGTTTTAAGTATATTTTTAGACATGCAAAATAGCGTTTTTTTCTTAGTATAGTCAACCAGGTAAGAGCTGGAAAAAAGTATGATAATACCTTTTGAAAAGAGGATTCCATGGAAGCAACAAACACAAACAAAAGGGAGAAGTAGCTGGCTCGGCTTCATTGAGTCTGTTCGTATTTAAGTGTATGCTCATATGTTACCCGTTAATGTGGTGGAAGTAACAACATTGTTTGGACTTTATTGTGTATGGTAGAACAAATTATAATTTCCTCGAATGTTTGAAAACACGAACAATGGTTATACAAAACAACGTAAAGGCGAGTGTTTAAACATGTATGGACCACATATTTCGATATGTAACAATTTTGGAATATATAAATAAGAACAAGCAAATAATCATATTCTTACGTTCGGTGAAAATTTACACCCTACTAAGGCGTTACTCCACTACAACATTTTGCTACTACCACCACACCAACGGATAACATGGTGGTATTGCTGTAATTGTAAACCACGCCCATATTGTCTTAATTATTTTATTTAAAGTCATTCAATATGAAGTCAATATAAGTTTCAATAAAAAGTAAAATAATCCGTGAATAATTGAACACGTTAATATGTTATAAGTGTTCGAGTTGAAGAAATGCATTATATTATTTTATTAGTGTCCATATTACATAGTCATTCATTTTATATCCTCTATGTATTATACAAGTTATATCTCACATACATCTAAAAGCAATTACTCACCTTCTTTTATGAATATTGGAAAGAAGTTCATTTGCCAAAATAGAGTTTCACTGTCTAAACCAAAATGTAATACGATTGAAACACAATCAATATAGTTTTGTATAACAACGATCAGTCGGTAATTATATCAGAATTTTAAGGTCATGTTTCCGTATTTCCTGTGGATTTTTGCTGCTGCGGATTACATTTGTCATTTAGGTTGAAAAATATGTTATACACAAAACGTATATAAATGTTAGCTCATACAATATGCATGCTTTTCGTAATACACAATTAGGAAAGGGATTCAAAAGTAAGCTGGACGCTTTTGTGAATGTGTCTCCTTGCAGACGATTTATGTCGATGTCATACGTATTACAGTTTGTTAATGAGAATAAAGACAAATAGAGCTAGGATGGTTGTTGACAGCAGCTGTAAAGTATGCACCATTTGTTTTTCTAGTCGCGACTAGTCAGTATAAGAATATGTTATGGGTATCCGGTGAAAATATGGAATTCCAACACGAGGTATAGCAGAGCCTCGGTTACGATTAAAATAGTTACACCGAGTGTTGGAATCTCAACGAAGACGGGTAACATATACATATATATCTATAGATATAGGATAATGGAAATTGAACATGAATAAAATTAATGTAATTCGATTTGATTTTTGTTACTCAATTACTTGTTTTTTCTTACTAAATTAGGATGACTGTACTGAATGTATACTACATTTGCCAAAATATAGTTATCTTAAGATATCTCAGAAACCAAGCTGGTGGCCTAGTATTTTCAGAGCTGAAATATTCTTAGGATATATCTTTCTAGCTATAAACATGATGAACCAAATCCTAAAACAAGAAATAAGATAAAAATGTAGGAAATGTATTTCCAAATGGAATATGGAACATATATTTATCTTAAGATATCTCAAAAACCAAACTAGTGACTTAGTATTTTTAGAGCTGAAATATGCTTAGGATATATCTTTCTAACTATGAACCAAATCTTAAAAAAAGAAATAAGATGAAACTGTAGGAAATGTACTTCCAATTAATTGTTTCATGGACACTAGTAGACACACTATACCAATTAGTAGCTGAGAGTATTGTTTAATCACCCTTAGGATAGGTTGTCTGCTTTTTTATTTAGTCTTTCGACTGTTGCATGTGATACACAGGTTTCATAACCTCTGCTCCCAACTAAATTCCGTTTTGTTTACTTCGCAAATTGTTTTCTCATTTAACGCAAAGCATTCCGTTAGAAACTGGGACCAGAAGCCTCTGTCCATGGAATGGTATGAAAGTACAACAATGAAGGTTCCATGTTCACTGTCATATGCATACTATCTACGGGATAGCGTAAACTTTCGTAATATTGAGTTCTGCTCAACCCTGGGCTACAGGGTATGAAAATGGATAACATTTACACTACCGTTCATGAAGAGTCTCAATCAAACTGACTGCAATATTTTTTTTATATTTACAATGTTCGGTGATTTCCAAATTTCTCCTTTCATACTCCTTTTCTTTCATACTCCTTTTTTGTAGTTACCGATAGTTGTAACTAGTATAAGTTATATTGTATATGACTAAATAATTAAGCATTAAGTGTGTTGCCAAATGAAAGGAACATAACCTCTTTTGATAAATTTGTAATTAAAAACAAGTTTAATAATGATTGTAATATGAAAGTGATTATGGCAAAGGATATTACGAAGCGTGTACGTCTTGACCATTCACGTTTACTATGACACTTCAACCTGACGGTAATGCTTAGATATACTAGTAGGAAAACTTCATTTAATATTGTGTAACAGAAATATATATATTCTTAACAAAATAGAAAATGTATTATAAGAATAGTGCTTACCCTCAAACCACAACAATAAAATAAATGTAATCATTAGATGGAAATTGAAAAGACTACCTTCATATACTGTATGAATCATAATTAATGTACAAAGAAGGATCAAAATATCGGACAGGAAAAGCAGCATTCCAGGACGACAGTCAACCAGCTGTCAACCACTCTAATGAGTGGTAAGACGGTTGCTTTCTTTCCGTTTGTAAGTTTGTTATAGGTTTACCACCACCAATTGCATGTAAACCTCCAAGGTGTAGTCTAATGTAGTACCGATACATGTAATAAATAGTAATCCCACCTTTTTTGATGGAAATGGGCAATATAGGTAAGGACAAACTTCCCATTTTATTCGATTTTGTGGTTATATGTATTATAATAAACCCATTAATAGGTTTTACTGGATCACTGATGAAAATTTTGAAATACCAAATATATGAATTCACTCTGTGAGCAACTATCAATGAAAACAGCTGTACCGTTGATCTGTGTAGTAAACAAAAAAGAACTTTCTTACATGTCTGGTGACCCAACCTTTTCTGGTGTTTTTTCATGTGGAAAATGGGGAATTAATGTGGAAATTATTTGTGGTTTAGTATCTATACACCTCGTTTTGAAGACAGACAAGAGCAAAAAAAAAGGAGTTATATCTGTTCCGACTTTGACTTGCATGTTATATTGTTCTTCCAGCAACATGCATTTACCTTCACAGTGCATTGTATCGCATGCGAGGCATGGCAGACACTTAGGGATCACTTTGTCCGTCGTCGTCTGTTGTACGTCGTCATCACCCTCAGTCCGTCACACTTTAAGCTGCAACCTAACCTAGGTCATAACTTGAAAAGTTTTTGCCTATTTTCATGAATCGTCACACAAACCTTCATCTTAACCCAAGGAATATGTTGTTGCACATGTCCAATAACTCTGACCCATTTTATTCAGACTTATGCCCCATTTCATAAATTGTATCCTGCAACCTAACCAAGCTCACTGCAGGCGACACACGTGTACTGTGGAAAACCCTTCTATGTTTTAATAGGCATTCACGTAACTTATAATTCCAGGATAGACCTGTCAAGTCTCATTAATTTAATAGTCATTGCTTCTCTAGGTGTTTTGATTTCAGATTCAAGAATGCACAGTTCTCACATGTTTTTGTGTAAATAATACTGTTACAAATAAACAAAAATATAACCGTTATTAGCTTTTCATTTTTAATAGTGAATTGAACACTTTATTGAATAACAACTTTAAATATTTTGTTTTTCGCAATGTTGGATTATTTTATTTATACGTATTTTAATATTGATATAGCCTGTTTTGCTACAGATGTTTTCTATCCCTTCCGTCTTATTACTTAATTTTGAAATGTATTTTTATGATTCTTGTCCATAGTACAAAAGAAGGTATAAGAGTCGAACACGAACTGTAGCATTAAGAGAGCACAGTAAACAGAAACAAGCATTTACACAAACAACACTTATTAGAGAAAAACATAAAAAGGGCCGTAAAAAGTGGTACTGAATTGGATTGTTCTGTGGCAACAAAACGGTATTTGGGTGTTTAAACCAGGACCAAACGTCACTATTACCATATTTTCATCCCAGTAAAACGGGACAGTGTATATAACGAAACCTCTGCCAGGCTATATTAACTAGGTAACATTAATAGGCATTATAACACACAGATGAATATGTATATATTAATAGCAAAAACAAAAAATAAAAAAAAATAAAAAAAAATGAAAAAAATAAAACAAGAACCTTAGAAAGCCACAAAGCATATATTCAATGAAGCCAAATTAGCAAGAGAATAAAGCGTTAAGGGCACGACAAGATAATATCGAAGGCAAACATTTAACGCTAACTTTCCTTTCAGGATTTAGAGAGATTGACGTCATCAAAGTTTCCACAATATGTCGGGTCATCGTACAATCAAAGAGGAAAACATAATGGCGAATTTACAATGGGTCAGGTACTAGTCATGAAATGCGGTGTAAAATTATCAACTATATACAAAATGAATAAAAGGCAAAATAATACATCACAAACATACAAGGGTTGACAATAGGGCTACCACCTTGGAACGGTCAGTGTCAAAATAGGCCGCTGGGGGTTTAAACCAGGTTCTAGGGTGCACTAAACCTCACATTTACCCTACTGTCATCCCAATAAAACGAAACAGTGTAAATAAATAAATCCCCGCCATGAACTATTCTCTAACCGACAAGGCAGCATTAATAGGCAATATAAGTAAAACACCGAGATGCTCGTGTATATTTAAATACGAACAAAAACAAAAGCCAAGAAAGCCACAAAGAAGGTACTCAATGACTTGGCAGAAGCCAGAGCAACAAGAGAACAAACCATTGAAGGCACGACAAAACAAGATTGCAGACAAACATCAAACGTCACCGTACTTTTGGGCTTTAGGTAAACGTCATCATAGGGTCCACAGCCTAAATAAAACACTTAACCCATAAGAAGGTTCTCTGGGAACATCCCCATCTAGGTGGAGATGATTAACAATGTCAACGTTGAAATCATATCTCTTGTTATACATTTTTGCTTATTATTTCTCCGTGTGAAATAAAGAGATGTTAATCGAGAAAAATGCGACACTTTCAGAAATATTAGCTTTGTTCAGTTGAAGTGAAGATAGTTGCTACCATAATAAAAGAAAGCGTTACATTTCGTCCAAGTACCGAGATATATTACATGAATGTCTTAGATGTCATCTATCTGAGTAACGGGAGAACGACGTAACGTAAAATCTCTTTCATAGCAATACAAAAACAAAGCTGCGACAAGGAATGATCAGTTCGAACACATACGGATACCAACAATTTGTCTGTAAACGATAGTGCCATGCAATTGACAGAAGTACTATCTAAAGGGAAAATAAGTGTTTCACAAACTCTTTGAGAACTCCACTTACTAGTGTAATTGTCCAAATGTTCATCATTAACAAATATTGTAACAGTTGCTTTCTGTTTAATGTGTGGAATTTATTTTAGTTTTAATATCCCTGTGGAATATTATGTTTGACGGAAGCCTCTGTCTGTCGTGCAGTGTTCTGTGTCTCTGAAGTGCAATAAAGTGTATTGATTTCACGTATCCAATTAGTGTTTGAACGATAGCTGTACAAACCCGCTTTAATTTCTTGAATGAGTTGTACTGTTTTTAAGCCGTCTGGAAAGCACTCGATGCTTTCTTGTCTCAACTCTCTATCCATTTCTTCACTTAAGCTGATTGACGAGGAAGCAGATTTTTTTTTTCATTTGAACATATCTTTTGTATAATACTGCTTCCATAATTCAAAGCTATACGCATAATGTTCTCGGACCCCATATTGACAAGTAGTCTGATCACGTCAGACATTTTCTAAAAAATATTTATCTTAATAAGGGCATTGATTGTATGGATAAACCAAGTATTTTTCGAGATAATCGTGTTGTTAAATATATTCCTAAATATTTCAAAAATTCCGAAAATCCTATAATTTGTTATAAGTACAACAACAATTAGAGAAATATGAATTTAAACTACAACAAAATAGTGTCTGACCTTGATATAGTTAATAACTCTCCTAAGGAATACGAGTGTAGAACATCTAAATACTGCTATGATCCAACCGGTCATGTCATTACTGGTCATTACTGGTAATTTTGATATTATAGATAAAAGTATTGTTTTCTACAGGTACGAAGTTTAGATTGCTTTCTGTGATTGATTTTAATGCATGTCCTGGTCAGATCGCCCAATCTATTGAGGATTTTAGTATTAAATGGTGTCCCCAGTGTCGAATAATGCCGTCGGACACATTGTAAATAGCTCCACCGCCGACTTCTCCACTGGCGTCTGTAAACGGCAAAAAAACAGCATGTCTGAAAAAAAAACGTAGACGTTCCGCTGAGGATGCTACAAATTGTTTACATATCAAAAGGTATTGTTTGACACCTGTTGTCAGACGGACGCAAGAATATGGCTTTTTCACATTAAGCGTAGGATTTATTACTGACCGAAAAAATGTCCGTTAAGACAGTATGAATTTTATGTTCCAATTATTGATTGGATATTCCGCAGTGTGATCTATCTGTCGACTAATGACGATCGATTAAACGTTCGCTGTTAAAGGCATATGGTATGGTTACGGCAATAAAATAACGTTTATTCGAGCTTGTTCAGGTAATAAACCACTATAAACATCAAGAGATAATTAATTGGAATGAACAATGCTTTCTAAGTTATGTATGACACAGAATGGAGATAATGCGAACATGTGTTTTAGAACCTCAAATAACTCAAACAGAATTATTTTGTATACATGTCTAAAGTGCCTATCATAGCTTGTTTGGGAGTAGGACCCCCAGCCCTTCCATTCATATTCATTTTGTCATTTTTGTTCATGCTCATTAAAGATCTTCATCATGACGCTTGCATTGTTTCAGGTTCCATTTCGCTCACATCTCTAAGAGCAGTGGCAGAAAACAATAAACGTGGCTCCAGCGTAATTGGAGTGTCTACAATAGAATTTGCAGCAACTCTGCAGTTCAGGGTGAGAAGGTCCTAGGCCAATTCTCCATACTTTATCTCGATGTACCTGGATGATTAGCCTGGCAATGTTCATTCCTGTTAGGCGCCATATAACCTTTCATGTGTTGGTGCGCCTTAAAACCCAATTCAATTCAATTCAGGTAATGAACCATTATAAACAGCAACAAATAATTAATTTTAATGAACATTGCGTCCTAAGTTATGTATGACACAGAATGGATATAATGCAAACATGTGTTAATTTTTGAGAATTATGAGTCAGAACCCTGTACATGCGACTTCTGCATCTCTGTATAAATACTGTTTATGAAAAATGATTTTCTCTTTATTTTTACCTATGAATAATTCAACCTACCGGAAGTTGACCGGGTGTGAAAGTTATGAATATATTTATGTTTTATTTATTTTATTCATTTATTTTATTTATTTAATTATGGCATCTCACTTCTAACACAACAAACGATTCTAATGGACACTGATATTTGACTTGTGTTGAGACATGTCTCGGTTTCATGTGTAAATTACTAGAAAGTGTGAACTGTAATGACATTCTTAATCAAAGATACGGTAATGGTAATATACTCTGATGACCATTAATTGTACCATTAACTGAATTAGGTGGAGGTTAACGATTCCCACGGACGTCTTTGAACATTGAACTGTCTGCTGCCGCGCACAGACAAAGATACATTTACTGACACCTGTTGATAAGATCACAGACTGTATGAGATATTGAATTTTGGAAAGATTCAGAGAACTTTGAGATCTTAAAATGTTACAATTATCAATGAAATTGATATTTAATATTTTCAAATATATGACATACATTTTAGGGATTGTGTCTAAAAGGACGTGTCTTAAATGACTTAGATCTACAAACTCTTTATTATCTTTTCTGATATCATGGAGTCGACTAGCATTCATACGCTTATAAACGATTTGTGTGCATTAAACCCACCCGTTATTTTGCCGACTAATGAGTTAACACTGTCATTCACGATGACGTTTTCAGTTGTTTTTGCCTTCGAGGCTTAAGCCTTTTCTACTATTTCGGACAGTGAGGCCGTGACTCTTTGAGTGACATTATCTGATTATTTCCCGTATTAAAGGGAGTACATCAGGCTTTTCATGGGAGTCTAGGTGTCCGACTTAAAACTGACAAAGATTAATTATTTTCTATTCTATATGACCTGAACATAATGAATGATCCTACACATTATCTCTTATTTGCAAAGAAATTCCTTCTGCACAATAATGAACTAGAACAGTTTTATAATTAAAGATGTTTCTATCCAGAGATAACCCCTCTAAATTACCAGGTACAATTGATACTTCCCTTGATTTTCTTTGTTGATATTGTCACCGTCGGGCACTCTTTTCTTTGGGGCCATCTTCTAGAATAGTGAATACAGCGAGAGACACGATGCGTCTGAGTATTAATAATAATATAATATATATCTACGTCGTGTCCGTGCTGAAGTCGGCCCTCGGTGCATATGTGTATTGAGAATAATTGAGCGGTGTACAATAGGTCTCTTGATGCCTCTATTTATGACAAATTGATGCACTGTAATTGGGCACTTGACGCCTCTATTTATGACAAATTGCTGTACAGCAATAGGGCACTTGACGCCTCTATTTATGACAAAATGCTGTACAGTACTAGGACACTTGACGCCTCTATTTATGACAAATTGATGTACAGAAATAGGGCACTTGACGCATCTATTTATGACAAATTGCTGCACAGCAATATGGAACTTGACGCCTCTATTTATGACAAATTGCTGTGAGGTTATAGAGCACTTAACGTCTCTATTTATGACAAATTGCTGTACGGTAATAGGGCACTTAACGCCTCTATTAATGACAAATTGCTGTACAGTAATAGGGCACTTAACGCCTCTATTTATGACAAATTGCTGCACTGTAACGCCTCCATTTATGACAAATTGCTGTACAGTAATAGGGCACTTAACGCCTCTATTTATGACAAATTGATGTACAGTAATAGGGCAATTAACGCCACATGTATTAAAACAAACCACGTTCATAAATAAAAGTACTGATAAGCGGATCTCACGATATGGAAGTTATTGTGTCTAACTAAACTGTCAAGTTAACCCCTTCCTGTTGAATGCTCATTAGCCCGGTCAAGGCGGCCACGTAATCGGTGTAATCATAATGGAACTACCATAAACTTGGAAACATGTTGGATTACATGCCCGTTAATCAACCTCAGTGTGCCACCTGGAGATGTAAGATAATCAGCTATAAACTGACTCTCTATTAAGTCAGATCTAAATGACGTTTTAATGGACCAAAGATCATCGCAGCCTGCGATACTGGAGATTAATCACCAGCTGCAAAACTGACCACGAACGAAGCATTTGAATATGGACATTAATGTCAAGAAATCATGTATATCTATGAACTTGTTATACGCATTCTTATATTATGAAAGAACTTATCACTTTGAATTTAAAAAGGGAGTTGTTGTATTACCGTATGTCGTCTTATAACAGACAGACTCTTACCACGCACTCCAGTCTGGAACACTGACTATTGCTGGTCAGATCCCTATTTACATTACAATGAATAACATCGTAATTACAGATTATTAGTTAGAACACGTTGTTCGTTCTTAGTTATTTATATACCTACATTAACACCGTTAAGACTATAACATAACATAAACGCCTCTATTTAGACGTAGCTGCATTGTAATTGCAATAGGGCTCTTGACGCCTCTATTTATGGTGGAGCATTATCCGCCGCGTTGTAATAAGGCACTCGACGCCTCTATTTATGACAAATTGCAGTACTGTTATAGGGCAATTGACACCTCTATTTATGACAGAGCATTAATTGCCGCACTGTAATAGGGCATTTGACGCCTCTATTTATGACAAAGTGCTGCACTGTAATAGGGCATTTGACGCCTCTATATTTTACAATAGTCTAGTCACTGATCTACAATAATGACTCTATGTACGCCTCTGTATATGAGTGGGAACTATATGCTGACTAAACATTACTCTGAAATAGGGCACTTCACGCCTCAATTTATGACACACAGGGGACTAAACACTGCTCTATAAAAACTTACATTCCAGGATTGTTTAATTTGAAATCCTGTCTCAACCGATTATTTATGCCATCCTTCATGTAAACATCGAGACGCCTTGGGATCGTATGTCCCAATATCATGGCGTTCAATGGCATTTTAACAAAATACTAATCTATTTGTAGTGAATAAGATATAGCGAGCATTTGCCTGATATAGACTATTCCGCAAAGCTATAATATCCCTTTAGGTCAGATACCACTATTGATTTGGGGCTTCTGATTGGTTGAACAAAAGTATAGGGTCTATTAGGGCATATAGTCAGATTGTAAGGTAGATTCTGATTGGATTAAATTACCCAAATCATAACAAATCCCCATGAAAACATCAAAATTATTATGTTTCCAATCATAAAACATGTTGATTTAGGATATTTTGACTGAAATTTGCAGTTGTTATGGATACAATTTGAGAGTATATTTGCAAAAAGTAAAATTTCTTTACTGCCATTCTGGGGGTGGCCACCTTCAGTGAACTATTAGAGGCTGAAAGCATCAGATTATCCCCAATTTGCTGGTCATTTTTGAGTGTCTCTAAGATAGTTCTTTAAAAACAGTTAGGTTTTTTCATCCGTTCCGATATAGGAATAGGGGTTGTAGGCCAAAAGGCTATAATGGAGACCTATGGGAAATGCAATAGTGGTATATGACCTAAAGCTAGATTCTGCATGTGGTAAAAGTGAAAGTAGACATACTTTTTTTCTAACACAATGATTTGAAAGTGTGAGAAATGTTGAATTATGTTGTATTTTGACTTTTCTTGTAACTTTTTAAATGATTTTTAAATATTTGAAAGTTTTATGATGCAATATAGGTAATTTAAATTCTTTTATTATGGTTGTGGACACAAAATTAGTCATACCTGACACCTGGTATACACAATTGGCCTGTAATGCACCTATTTGACACAATTAAAGGTATATCTAGTAAGTTTATTAATTTATGAGGGCTTTGCATACATTTTTTTGGCAAAAATGTCAGAAAGCGACAAGCTGCGTCTGTCTGCTAAGATGTTGAAAAGGCGCTTATGTCTGTTTTGAAAAAGCTGTTGAGGTAAACTCTGACTCTGAGTTCATCGCGTCTTGACGGTTAGTGTTGAAATGCAAATATGTTATGCGGTTTAATACATTTTACAAATTAAATAATTTAGTTGGCAAAAAATATGACATTTTCTTTTTTTTTTAAAGTTTTTATCTACCCCACCCCCTTCATTTTAATGAATTTTCATGGATCTGTACTGTCAACAGTGCTTTTGGGCTGCATGGCTGCATGAAAATGACCTGTAAAGGTGGCACAAACAATATCTAATAAAAAAAATACATTAAATTGTACAATTACAGGCAATCTTGTGTAATGAGCATATTGTAAAACATGGCATGGCCTTAAAAATGGAGTTGGGGAGAATATTCTCAGAATTATTTTTTGTCATTTTTAAAGTGAAAAGTTGCATTTTCTTGATGGTTTCACATATATAAACTGCTGCATAATGTTAATTAATCCATTTGAAGGCAGAGTTTGAATATATACAAAAACAATGGCATTTTTGGTAAAATCTGCTATTTTGAGCCCTGAAAATCACAAATATCATTTTTCAGTAGAAATGATTTTCAAGAGAGCTTCAACTGGTTGAAAATCACATGTTATTGATGAAATCAATTCAAAATCACTTTATTTGAAACAAAAGATTGGAACGGTTGTCGAGATATGGCATTTTGAAGATTCTGGATTTACGCGTAAAAATCGCATGAATTTGACATCAGCCGAAGCTCTTTAAAAAGCCCTCATAATTTGTAGAAAAGTATTTTTTCTAAAATCAAAAGACACAGTTTTCCTCAGAATGAATGTATGAAACAATTTAGCCAGGAAAAACAAACTTCAGTTAGGTTTGAATGTCTATTTAGGTCAGATACCACTATTGATTTGGGGCTTCTGATTGGTTGAAAAAAGTATAGGGTCTATTAGGGCATATAGTCAGATTGTAAGGTAGATTCTGATTGGATTAAATTACCCAAATCATAACAAATCCCCATGAAACATCAAAATATATGTTTCCATCATAAAACATGTTGATTTAGGATATTTTGACTGAAATTTGCAGTTTTATGGATACAATTTTACTGAGAGTATATTTGCAAAAAGTAAAATTTCTTTACTGCCATTCTGGGGGTGGCCACCTTCAGTGAACTATTAGAGGCTGAAAGCATCAGATTATCCCCAATTTGCTGGTCATTTTTGAGTATCTCTAAGATAGTTCTTTAAAAACAGTTAGGTTTTTTCATCCGTTCCGATATAGGAATAGGGGTTGTAGGCCAAAAGGCTATAATGGAGACCTATGGGAAATGCAATAGTGGTATATGACCTAAAGCTAGATTCTGCATGTGGTAAAAGTGAAAGTAGACATACTTTTTTTCTAACACAATGATTTGAAAGTGTGAGAAATGTTGAATTATGTTGTATTTTGACTTTTCTTGTAACTTTTTAAATGATTTTTAAATATTTGAAAGTTTTATGATGCAATATAGGTAATTTAAATTCTTTTATTATGGTTGTGGACACAAAATTAGTCATACCTGACACCTGGTATACACAATTGGCCTGTAATGCACCTATTTGACACAATTAAAGGTATATCTAGTAAGTTTATTAATTTATGAGGCTTTGCATACATTTTTTTGGCAAAAATGTCAGAAAGCGACAAGCTGCGTCTGTCTGCTAAGATGTTGAAAAGGCGCTTATGTCTGTTTTGAAAAAGCTGTTGAGGTAAACTCTGACTCTGAGTTCATCGCGTCTTGACGGTTAGTGTTGATATGCAAATATGTTATGCGGTTTAATACATTTTACAAATTAAATAATTTAGTTGGCAAAAAATATGACATTTTCTTTTTTTTTTTAAAGTTTTTATCTACCCCACCCCCTTCATTTTAATGAATTTTCATGGATCTGTACTGTCAACAGTGCTTTTTGGCTGCATGGCTGCATGAAAATGACCTGTAAAGGTGGCACAAACAATATCTAATAAAAAAAATACATTAAATTGTACAATTACAGGACAGGCAATCTTGTGTAATGAGCATATTGTAAAACATGGCATGGCCTTAAAAATGGAGTTGGGGAGAATATTCTCAGAATTATTTTTTGTCATTTTTAAAGTGAAAAGTTGCATTTTCTTGATGGTTTCACATATATAAACTGCTGCATAATGTTAATTAATCCATTTGAAGGCAGAGTTTGAATATATACAAAAACAATGGCATTTTTTGGTAAAATCTGCTATTTTGAGCCCTGAAAATCACAAATATCATTTTTCAGTAGAAATGATTTTCAAGAGAGCTTCAACTGGTTGAAAATCACATGTTATTGATGAAATCAATTCAAAATCACTTTATTTGAAACAAAAGAT